>SJYX01005306.1:420977-463020 GCA_006410675.1 Oreotragus oreotragus
GAAATCAGACACTGAAGAGACCAGCAAACAGAAAAAGCTAAAATAGAGGGAACCGCCTTGGAAGTGACAGGTGCAATAGATTAAAACCCTGTAGTTAGTACCGACTACACAGGGAGGGGCCTACAGATCTTGAGAAATATAAGCCAGATCAAGGAACTCTCCGAGAATGAACTGACTCCACACTGCCCACAACAACACCAGAGAAAGTCCCAGATATATTTTTAATATTTATGATNAGGGAGGGGCCTACAGATCTTGAGAAATATAAGCCAGATCAAGGAACTCTCCGAGAATGAACTGACTCCACACTGCCCACAACAACACCAGAGAAAGTCCCAGATATATTTTTAATATTTATGATCATTCTTTTTTTTAACTTTAAAACAATTTTTAAGTCCTCTATTATTCCTTTAATTTTCATTTTCATAACCTACTACTACTTAAAAAAAGACCCTATTTTTTAAAGCAAACTTCATATATATATATATTTAAAATAATTTTTGTGACTTTGTTTTTTTTTTTCTTCTTTTCTTTAATATTGTATTTTTGAAAATCCAACCTCTTATCTAGATTTTTAATCTTTGCTTTTGGGTATTTGTTACCAATTTTGTACATTTAAAAACCCAATCTTCAGTACCCATTTTTACTTGGGAGCGAGATTGCTGGCTTGACTGCTCTCTCCTCCTTTGGACTCTCCTTTTTCTCCACCAGGTCGCCTCTGTCTCCTCCCTCCCCCTTCTCTTCTCTACCCAACTCTGTGAATCTCTGTGTGTTCCAGACGGTGGAGAACACTGAGGGAACTGATTACTGGCTGGATCTGTCTCTCTCCTTTTCATTCCCCCCTTTTATCCTCCTGGCCACCTCTGTCTCCTTCCTCCCTCTTCTCTTCTCTGTATAACTCCGTGAACATCTCTGAGCGGTCCAGAGATGTGTGTGGAATGCACATAAGGAAGTGATTACTGGCTAGCTTGCTCTCTCCTCTTTTGATTCTACCTCATCTCATTCGGGTCACCTCTAAGTCCCTCCTCCCTCTTCTCTTCTCCATGTAACTCTGTGAACCTCTCTGGGTGTCCCTCAATGTGGAGAAACTTTTCATCTTTAACCTAGATGTTTTATCAATGGTGCTGTATAGAAGGAGAAGTCTTGAGACTACTGTAAAAATAAGACTGAAAACCAGAAGCAGGAGGCTTAAGTCCAAATCCTGAGAACATCAGAGAACTCCTAACTCCAGGGAACATTAATCGATAGGAGCTCATCAAACACCTCCATACCTACACTGAAACCAAGCACCACCCAAGGGCCAACAAGTTCCACAGCAAGGCATACCACACAAATTCTCCAGCAACACAGGAACACAGCCCTGAGCTTCAATATACAGGCTGCCCAAAGTTGCTCCAAAACCACTGACATCTCATAACTAATTACTGGACACCTCATTGCACTCTGGAGAGAAGAAATCCAGCTCCACCCACCAGAACACCAACACAAGCTTCCCTAACCAAGAAATCTTGACAAGCCACGGATACAACCACACCCACAGTGAGGTGCTTTCAAGTGTTTCACATGGAAAAATGTGCAAAACTATTCTGGGAGTCCTGT
The DNA here is from genome assembly GCA_006410675.1 of Oreotragus oreotragus. Lineage (NCBI taxonomy): Eukaryota > Metazoa > Chordata > Mammalia > Artiodactyla > Bovidae > Oreotragus > Oreotragus oreotragus. The sequence goes on from SJYX01005306.1 coordinate 422,577, forward strand.
CAAATCACAGTGTAATTTGTAACCAAATGGACTAAAAACGGACTAAAAATAAAGCTGTGGTTCTTTCAGAAGACATGGAACTAAATATTATTAGAGATCAGCATGTAAATAAATTCTAAATATGATAATGAACATGTACTTCCTGAATCATATAAAGGAAGTCACAGTACATGTGAACGAGGTTAGCATGGCAAACTTCTTTACAGTCTGTGCTATTGACCTGGGAAATGTGTCAGAGGTCTGCTGCTTGAAAAATAGTATCACTATTCGGCAAGACAACCCAGTGAAGAGTGGAGAAATACACACTTAGCACTGATTTTTTTTAAAGCATAGCTTGAAGGCTACTGTTCTGTGAACTCTTTATGATTCAATACAGATGTTATAGATCTCTCAATTTTGCTTCTCTTTGTCTATGCTGATATACGTAAAAGCGAGAAAGATATAGACGTGTTCATGTGTATAGTATCTGACAGACATGTAACATTAGTATGTTCAGATCAAATTGTTTTGGTCATACAAATGATTTCTATGTTATACTGTTGTACATGTAGATATTTAGGTTATGAAGCATAGCAATCAATTAAGCAGCTGCAACTCTGGACATCTCAGGAACTAGACCACCAAGGCCACTGTGCATGTCTGAGCAATACACCCTCCCCACCCTTGTTGTTCATTGGCTAAGTCGTGTCTGATTCCCCACAACCGCATGGACTGCAGCACACCAGGCTTCTCTGTACTTCACTATCTCCCAGAGTTTGCTCAAACTCATGTCCACTGAGTCAGTGATGCCATCTAACCATCTTATCCCCTATTGCCACCTTCTTCTACCTTCAATCTTTCCCAGCATCAGTGTCTTTCCCAATGAGTCAGCTCTTCATATCAGGTGGTCAAAGGATTGGAGCTTCAGCTTCAGCATCAGTCCTTCCCATGAATATTCATGGTTCATTTCCTTCAGGATGGACTGGTTTGATCTTCTTGCTGTCCAAGAGACTCTTAAGAGTCTTCTACAGCATCACAATTTGAAAGCATCGATTCTTCATTGCTCAGCCATCTTTACGGACCAACTCTCACATCCATATATGACTACTAGCAAAACTACTGACATCACTGGAAAAGTGATGTCTCTGCTTTTTAATATGCTGCCTAGGTTTCTCACAGTTTTTCTTCCAAGGAGCAAGTGTCTCTTAATTTTGTGGCCGCAGTCACCATCCACAGTGATTTTAGAGCCTGAGAAGATAAAATCTACCACTGTTTTCACTTTTTCCCCATCTCTTTGCCATGAAGTGATAGGACCAGATGCCATGATCTTAGCTTTCTGAATGTTGAGTTGTAAGTCATTTTCATTCTCCTCTTTCACGCTCATCAAGAGGCTCTTTAATGCCTCTTCACTTTCTGCCATTAGAGTGTGGTATCTGCATATCTGAGGTTGTTATTTCTCCAGGCAGTTTTGATTCCAGCTTGTGATTCATCCAGCCTGGCATTTCACCTGATGTGCTCTGCATAGAAGTTAAATAAGCAGGGTGACAATATACAGCCTTGATGTACTCCTTTCCCAATNATTAGAGTGTGGTATCTGCATATCTGAGGTTGTTATTTCTCCAGGCAGTTTTGATTCCAGCTTGTGATTCATCCAGCCTGGCATTTCACCTGATGTGCTCTGCATAGAAGTTAAATAAGCAGGGTGACAATATACAGCCTTGATGTACTCCTTTCCCAATTTTGAACAAGTCTATTGTTCCACATTCAGTTCTGTTTCTTGACCTGCATACAAGTTTCTCAGGAGACAGGTAAGATGGTCTGGTATTCCCATCTCTTTAAGAATTTTCTAGTCTGCTGTGATCCACACAGTCAAAAGCTCTAGCATAGTCAATGTCACAGACGTAGACGTTTTTCTGAATTCCCTTGCTTTTTCTATGATCCAACAGATGCTGGCAATTTGATCTCTGGTTCCTCCCCACCATGCTCTGTCCCAAAAAATAGCAGCTCTCCTGAACTGTGTGTTTATAGTCCCTTTTTTACTTCTTTAAATAGTTTCATTACAGTTACGTGTATTCCTAAACAATATATTCTTTGCTAGTTTCTTGATACAAATGGGCTCATGTTAGTTGCATTTTTCTGGTGTTTGCTTTATAACCCAATCAAATTCCTAAGAGTTGTTCATCCATTTTCACTGCTGTGTAATATACATTTACAAATATAACAAAACCCGTTCATCCATTATCCTGTCAATGGACATTTGGGTCAGTTCTAGGTCTTTGTTATTCTATGAACAATGGAAATTTCTAGGTGAGAGGAGAGACGGAGGGAACCAGATCAAGTCTTCAAAGGGAGGAGCATTTAAGGCTAAAGGGCAAATTTCTAGTTGTTTTTCCTCCCTCTAATTGCCCTGCAAGAATCACATTACCTACCCCATGACTGTAACAGGGCAGAAAAACAATACTATTGGCCAGAGGCAGGGAGAGGTCAGACTGAGGACTGAGAAGAAAGTACTGGCCCCTAAAAGTTCTGTTCTCCCCAGCGTCCTCCTAGGGGAGATGCCAGTGAAACCAGTCAAAGAGAAAGGAATGGAAAGAATCTCTCAGAGCCTGAGGCACTTGGTTGAGGAGAAGGAGCGTTTGTCTGATGGCCATGCCTTACAGCATAAACTCTGCCCACCAGGAAGGACTTGAATTACTCACTCCCACTTCCACACATATTACTGGCCAAAGGGAATGGATATCCCTGAGGGAATATGAGCTGACAGGGGAAAAAAAATGGTCATCTGATAAACTCAACTACAAAATAAATTAAAAAAAATAAACTCAACGACCTCTACCGGATGAAACAAGTGCAGTTTAGTTCAGTTCAGTCGCTCAGTCATGTCCAACTCTTTGTGACCCCATGGACTGCACCATGCCAAGACTCTCTGTCCATCACCAACTCCTGGAGTTTACCTAAACTCATGTCCATGGAGCCGGTGATGCCATCCAAATACTAAAAGATTATACAGTGAATATTTTTTAAATACCTCAAAAAGACAAGACAGGATACTGGTAATGTAAAAAAAGAAATGAGTAGCTGTAAGAAGAACCAAAAATACTAGGTATAAAAAATGTAATGGCTAAAACAAAGGACTCATGGATAGCAATCCATTTAATTACCAAAAGACAAAATTACTGAAGTCAGCAGAAAAAAGGAAACAATAAGCAGAAAGGGAAGGCAGAATTAGAAGAGTTAATTAACATTCACATTAACATGAATTCCAGAATGAGAAAAGGAAAAAAATTAACAGATGATCGAAAAAAATTATAATCACAAAATTTCCAGTTACAGAAATTTATAAAAGCACATAAAAATTAATGTGTTAAAGAGACCACCACACGAAAATTATGAATTAACAAGTAACTTTTCAAGCTGAAGGTAAAGTTATATGACAGGGTGCAAGAAAAGATAAACAACATGTGTAAAGAAAAGGTTAATATCCACACTACACGGAGCCATCTGCTGTAAAACAATCAACCAGAGAAGTAGTTTTGTTGCATAGCTGATATCAGAGAGGTTAGGGAACTTTCAGGAGGAAAAAATAATATAAGAATAAAACTGGAAAAGGCTTTGAGTTGAGCAAGGACTACAGAAGAGCATGTGTCTCGAGGCAGGTGCCAATACCAGCTGGAGACCTGAGCCTGGGCCCCTGACTCACACTTCAGTCGGGAGCTCACATATTAAGTGCAAGAACTAGGAACAGAGTTCAAGAGGTCCAAGGCTGATACAGATGCACAGCTCCCAAAAAGCAAACTTCTCTATGGATAAAAGCAATCCATACAGGTATCCGTGGCTACAGGAACCTGAATATAAGTCAGTTAAGAAAGAATTTAAGAAAGATAGCCTCAAAAAAGACAAATCTGTATGCAGGTCAAGAAGCAACAGTGATAACCAGACATGGAACAATGGACTGGTTCCAAATTGGGAAAGGAGTATACAATGCTGTATATTGTCACCCTGCTTATTTAACTTATATGCAGAGTACATCATGCAAAATGCCGGGCTGGATAAAGCACTAGCTGGAAGCAAGATTGCCAGGAGAAATATCAATAACCTCAAATATGCAGATGACACCACCCTTATGGCAGAAAGCAAAGAAGAACTAAAGAGCCTCTTGATGAAAGTGACACAGGAGAGTGAAAAAGTTGGCTTAAAACTCCAACATTCAAAAAACTATGATCATGGGATCCAGTTTCTCACTTCATGGCAAATAGATGAGGAAACAATGGAAACAGTGAGACAGACTTTATTTTGGGGGGCTCCAAAATCACTGCGATGGTGATTGCAGCCATGAAATTAAAAGACACTTGTTCCTTGGAAACAAAGCTATGAACAATCTAGACAGCATATTTAAGAGCAGAGACATTACTTAGGTAGAGACATTACTTAACCTGAGACAGACTTTATTTTGGGGGGCTCCAAAATCACTGCGATGGTGATTGCAGCCATGAAATTAAAAGACACTTGTTCCTTGGAAACAAAGCTATGAACAATCTAGACAGCATATTTAAGAGCAGAGACATTACTTAGGTAGAGACATTACTTAACCGACAAAGGTCCGTATAGTCAAAGCTATGGTTTTTCCAGTAGTCATGTATAGATGTGAGAGTTGGACCATAAAGAAAGCTGACTGCCAAAGAATTGATGCTTTTGAACTGTGGTGTTGGTGAACTCTTGAGAGTCCCTTCGACTGCAAGGAGATCCAACCAGTCCATCCTGAAGGAAACCACTCCTGAATATTCACTGGAAGGACTGATGCTAAAGCTGAATTCCAAAACTTTGGCCATCCGATGTGAAGAACTGACTCATTGGAAAAGATCCTGATGCTGGGAAATATTGAAGGCAGGAGAAGGGGACGGCAGAGGATGAGATGGTTGGATGGCATCACCGACTCAATGGACATGAGTCTGAGCAAGCTCCAGGAGTTGNTGGAAAAGATCCTGATGCTGGGAAATATTGAAGGCAGGAGAAGGGGACGGCAGAGGATGAGATGGTTGGATGGCATCACCGACTCAATGGACATGAGTCTGAGCAAGCTCCAGGAGTTGGTGATGGACAGGTGTGCTGCAGTGCATACAGTCACAAAGAGTAGGACGCAACTGAACTGAAAACAAAAGAGCTGACAATCTTCAAAGTATCCAAAGAGAAAAATGAGCTTATCTAAATAAATAGGTTGGATTGAAAAAAAGAAAAAAAAAAAACATGTTGTTTACATGGAACACCCTTAAATATAAATAGTAAAAACAATTGAAAGAAAAGGCATTGGAGAAGATATACCAAGAAAACGTTAGCCACCACTCCCGGGCATGTATCTGGAGAAAGCCATGATTCGAAAGGATACATGCACCTCAATATTCATTGCAGCACTGTTTACAACAACCAGGACATGGAAACAACCTAAATGTCTATGGACAGAGGAACAGATAGAGAAGATGCAGTACATATGTACCATGAAATATTACTCAGCCATAAAAAGGAATGACATCATGCCATTTGCAGCAACATGGAGAGACCTAGAGATTGTGATATGGAGTGAATTAAGTCAAAGAAAGACAAATATCATGTGACACTGCTTACACGTGGAATCTAAAAAAAAAAAAAAAGGTACATGCACTTATTTACAAAACAGGAACAGACTCACAGATGTAGAAAACAAAACTTATGGTTACTAAGGAGGAAATAAAAGGCGAGGGATAAATTCAGAAATGGGGATTGACATATACATACTACTTTACAGAAATCACATAACTAGTGAGGACCTACTGTATAGCACAGGGGACTCTGTAATGACCTATATGGGAAAAGAATCTGAAGAAGAGTGGATATGTGTGTATGTGTAGCTGATTCCCTTTGCTATATGGCAGAAACACAGTATTTACTATAAATCAACATACACCAACAAATGTTTAAATGTTAGCCAAAACAAAGAAGTAGCTCTAAGTTTCCAACAAAACTGACTAAAACAAGAAGCATTATTTTACATGGGTTTAAAATCAGCAAGAAGACTTTATAACTCTCAAACTGCATGTACCTAAAGAAACAAGAGTAAAAAGCTTTAAAAAAAAAAAAAAAAAAGATTGAAATTGTTTCAGGTTAAGATGGCGGCAGACCCAACATGTGTGCTTCTAACTGTTCAAGTAGCCAGGGAAAATACACACTTCCTTTGCAGACAGGCAGCAGAGAGCTGTTGAGGTGACAGGGACTACAGGGCTAATCTTGCCAGGGACAAACTGAGCCTACAACCACTTTTACCAAAGAGAACATAAAGGGACGTTTCTGTTTATAGCAACATGCCAGCTTATTAAGAAATAAAAAATAAATAACTGAATTAGAACATCAGCATTTTGCGACTCATCATTAATGGATTGAAAAATTAAGTATCATTGTAGGAGAGAACTAGATACTATCTGCCTCTTAGCGGAGAAACCATACACAAACCTATGAAAGTGTTACCAAAACAACAAAAAAAGAGAGAAACAAAAGAAAAACCTGATTATGAACAAGACTACAGAGACAACTATCAATGTATACACAGAAAGGGCAATACTTGAAAAGCCCACTACTGCTGTGAAATTTAGCAACATCCTTCTGAATAACCCATAGATTATAGATCTAAGTGTGAGATAAACAATAAAGCTCTGAGAATAAAACAATGAAGAGAATACCCTCATGAACTTGGGATATTTCTTAAACAGGATACAAAAAGCACTAACCATTAAGGAAAAAAAAAACCTGTTAAATCAAAGTACATTCAAATTAAATGGTAAGTCAAACAGGATGTCCACAGTGTATCCATTTTAAAAAAGAAAAGAGGAATTCCCATCTAAACACCAACTTTTGTATCTCTGCCTAAGTGGTACCCTCACACCCAGACTACCCTTCCTCCTTTTAGTCTGCTTCTAAGCTCATAACCAGCCTTCAACATTCTACACAGCTATCTGCTCCTCTTGGAAGTTTCCCCTGAACCCCTGTGTTTCTGTGCAGTTCACCCCTTCCCCTCTGCTAACTCATCACTCCGTACCACAGCACCTTAACTGCTATATTTTGTGTACTTCTTTTATTTACATACCTATCATGCCACTAGACTACACCCCTACTGAAAGCAGATATTGGTATTTTACCCAAAAACAGTATCTGGCACCTATTAGGAACTCCATAATATTTGATATCAGAATGCTGGCACATGTGTATAGCAGGTCTCCATAAATATTTATTAGAGTGAACTGACTGCATAAGGGGAATAAAGGACTGAAAATGAGAATACTTTTGGCCCAAGCCTATTAGTTATGAAATCTTGGGAAAGTCGTAACTTCTGTGGGTCTGCCATCTCATCGGCAAAATGAAAAAATGAAGTAGACATTTAGGATGTTATGATCCTAGATGCTATGGAATAAGGACTTCAATACTCATTCTCTTAGGTTTTCAAAAGCATCTTAGACTGACAACAGAAAGTGCTGGTGAGATTGAAGAACTGGAATTCCCATACATTGCTGTAATGTAATATACAACAATACTTTCATATAATGCAATTATAATTGCACATAATAACTGCAATAATGTAATACTGCTGTAATGCAATAATGTAATGTGGCCGTATAATATGCTAGAGCCACCTAGGATTTTTGGCAGTTTCTCATAAAATTAAACATACTTACCATACAAGTCAGCGATTCTACCTCTTGGATAATAATCCAGGAGAAATGAAAATACATGTCCATTCAAATATTTAAAACCAAATGGGGAAACAACCCAAATGTCCATTAATAAACAAATAGATAAAAACAAAAACTGTGGTAAACCCACATATAGTGGAAAATGACTCAGCACTAAAAAAAACTAATTTATTGATACCCACAGTACCATGGATGATGACTCTCAAAACCACTATACTAGTGTAAGAAGCCTGACATAAAAGAGTAGTTACTATATGGCTCTAGTCATATGATGCTCAAGAACAGACAATACTAAATTATGGTGAAAATAATCAGAACAGTGTTTGTCTTTAAGAGCGGGCATGGTTAGCCGGAAAGGGCTGGGAGGAAACTTCCTGGGTAACAGAAATGTTCCATTTGTTTATCTGGGCAGTGGTTACAGAAATGGATACATTTAACAAAATTTATAAAACTGAATATTCAACACATAGACTTTTTATCTGTATGCAAATTATCTCAATCTTTCAAAAGTTTGGGCGATGTAATATTAATCTTAAAAACTTAGAAATTTTTACACTTACCTCCTTTTTTTTTGGGCAAGATTGAGTTCCATAAACTTATACTTCTGGTACTGTTCATCCAGCTTCTTCAGTACAATATCTGCAGTCTCATTCCCAGGCTGTTTCATGAAGGAATCTACATCTTCCTTTTAATATCAAAAAGAATACATTAAGAATTTTACAATTCATACCTCAGATTTTTGACAGCTTTAGCTTTTTTAAAACATAAAAGGAGCTTGGGGGCGAGGGGGTGGGGAGAGCTTGTGTTTCTTTTTCTCCAAAGAATTGTTTTTAACTTTTTTAGTTATAAAAAGTTAGAGACCATTTCAGACAGTGCACATACAAACGTTACGTAGTCAATTTATTCTTCTCCCACTTGCCTATTTACATATAGGGAAAGATGACCTTGCTGCGTTATATATATGCCATGCAGCACTCACAGTAAATAAAAAAATTACCAACAAACATGTCATTTAGTCATGTGCCTTAGCCACAAAATAATTCAAAATTATCCATTTTATTACAATTTTAATTCTACAAGCTCTGCCATAAAAATCATGCTGAATATGGTCACTAGGTTCCCAAGAAAAGCCACAAATACTTCCTTAAGTTATCAATTGATCAAAATAAAGTAAGCCAAAGTGTAAAAGTGTTAGTTGCTCAGTCGAGTCTGACTCTGTGATCCCATGGACTGTAGCCTGCCAGACTCCTCTGTCCATGGAATTCTCCAGGCCAGAATACTGGANAGAAAAGCCACAAATACTTCCTTAAGTTATCAATTGATCAAAATAAAGTAAGCCAAAGTGTAAAAGTGTTAGTTGCTCAGTCGAGTCTGACTCTGTGATCCCATGGACTGTAGCCTGCCAGACTCCTCTGTCCATGGAATTCTCCAGGCCAGAATACTGGAGTGGGTTGCCATTCCCTTTTCCAGGGGATCTTTCCGCCCCAGGGATCAAACCCAGGTCTCCTGCATTGCAAGCAGACTCTTTTACCATCTGAGCCACCAGGAAAGCCCAAGCCTAAAAGGCAAACAAAACAATCTTTTCTAACAGGAATAAATAAGCAAAAGAAAAGCAATAAAACTGAACAGCATTTTTAATGTATGCTACACATGCTTGTCCCTGAAGAAAAGCTAGTTAAATAGACAACGATCAGGAACTAAGTGAAACTCTATGGAAACAAAGGAGATTCTGTAAGAACCTTCCAGAAGTTTAAACAACTTTAGTCCTTCAATACAGGAAACTTAAATTCAGACTTTTGCTGCTGTAGTTCATTCTCCTTGCTTGTGTCTAAGCTTCTAATAACGTGTGCTGGAAACTTATTTCTTTTCCTTTAACAATCCTTCTAGGAAGATGCTATCTCCATTTTATTTCCAAATTATCTTACAGTTTCTGGGATCTCTGCTTATCTGAGATAAGCATTATTCTTATCCATGCTTACTAGGTTAGGGTTTCCCTGATGGCTCAGCAGGAAAAGAATTGGTCTGCAATACAGGAGATGCAGGAGATAAGGGTTCAATCCCTGGGTGGGGGAGATTCTCTGGAGGAGGGCACAGCAACCCACTCTAGTCTTCTTGACGGGAAAATCCCATGGACAGAGGAGCCTGGCAGGCTACAGTCCATGGGATCGTAAAGAGTTGGACACCACAAGTGACAACAGGTGAGCATGTGCTTACCAGCTCGAAAGGAGTATTTTAGCCAAAACCAAGCAAGAAGAAAAAGGAAGAGAAACACAGCAAAGGAGTGAACTATGAAGCCATCAAGTTAGACACTGTAAAAGAAAACTGAAAAAGTGAGCCTGAGGCAACAGCTGAGTTCTGCATGGCAATCAAGTGCAAGGAGATAGCATTTTGGAGATAGCATCTTCCTAGAAGGACTGTTATAGGAAAAGAAATGTTTCTGGCACATGTTATTAGAAGCTTAAGACAGGGGCAAGGAGAAGGAACTACAGCAGCAAAAGTCTGTGGTTAAGACCCAGGGTCTGCATGGCTTGAATGCTGGCTGCATCACGTACTAGCTGTGTGGACTGTGAGGCAGTTGTTTAATTCTTGTCTTGGCCTCAATTTCCTCATCTGTAATAGAAAAAAGTGCCTCTTCCCCATAGGGGATTAAATGAGTTACCACATGTCAAAGACTCAGAAGAGGACATGGTAGCTAGTAAGTGTTCAACAAACATTAGATATGGCTAAGGGAACAGATGGAAGCACCGAGAATTCTATCCTGGGGTGGTGCTCAGAAAAAACTACAGAGGTCATATCTGAACTAGATGTTGAGAGATAGTGCAGCCAAACAATGGACAAGGGGGAAAAAGATCAATTAAAGCAGAGAAAGAAAAAAATTACTGTACCATCTGGAATGGGGAAAAGGCAGTCTGACTTCTAACCACTATGGTACATTGCCTCATTACCGAAATGAATATGTATTAAGTATCTACTTGCAATACTGAAAGCACATTCTCTGTTTCTCAGAAGAAATCTGTAAGTAATGTTATCCTTATTTCAGTTAAAGAAACAGAGGGGCTCAAAGTTGTAAAACAATATGCTCAAGATAAGCAGCAACTGGGAAGCAAAGGCAGGATTCAAACTCTAGTCTCGAAACCAATGTTCTTTCTAAAATACCATGCTACTCCCATTAGTTGGGGAACATAAAAATATTTATATAAATTTGGATTGTTTATATAATGTATTGATGGAAATTTTAAAGATCTAGAAAAAGCAACTCATAACATTTTAGAGAAAATGCATTTTAAGATAACACTTTATATGTCCCCTCAATAAACTTTATCTTTCTGAATTAGATTTCTGAAGCCATCATTTGTTGAGCACCATGAATGCAGGATTTTAAGGCACTATGGAAATTCAATCTGACATTTAGTTATGAGTTTATACTGTGTGTCAGGCACTGTGCTAGGATCAGGGGAAATGCCAGTGAGCAAGATAATGACCTCACTTTCCTTCCAGCAGCAGAGCATGGCATGGAAGTAGAGGTCTGGAGCCAACAGACCGACCAAGTTTAAAGCTTGGATAACTCACTTACACATTGTGTGACTTGGGGCAAATTACTCAAGGGCTCTGGGGCTCAGTCTGAACATGTATAAAATGAGAATAACAGTACTTGCCTCTTACTGAGTTGTGTAAAAGCATTAAGAATGTGCCTGGTACTCAACAAATTTTGTCTCTTGTTGATTAAGTGGGAGATGAGCGGAAAGAAATACACGGCACATTTCAGGGACAAAAATAAAATAAAATAAAGCAGGACAAAACTGAATCAGCCAATGCAAATATTCATACAGTGCATATAAAAGTGGTCTAAATAAAAGACAGGGGTCTTCTGAACGGTGGAAGATTTCATCAACAGAAAGCCAATCCAGGTTCGATGCATGAGACAGGGTGCTCAGGGCTGGTGCACTGGGACGACCCTGAGAGATGGGATGGGGAGGGAGGTGGGAGGGTGATTCACGATGGGGAACATATGTACACAAATGGCTGATTCATGCCAATGTATGGCAAAAACCAGTACAATATTGTAAAGTAATTAGCCTCCAATTAAAATAAATATTTTAAAAAGGCAGAGATTAAGACAATATCAGGACAAAGCAAAAGGTCGAGAAATTTCCATTAAGGTTTTATAGTAGTTCAGCCAGAACTGAGTGAAGAAAGATGGGTGATACTGGCCTGGAACACCCATCAGGTTTTCTCAACACTGAACTAGTTCTCAAACACTATTTCAAGAACAGCCTTATGGAGAGACAGGATTGAAAGCCTCTACGTGCTTCTCTGTTTGGCCTTGGTTTAGTCTCCCCGTTCAATGAACCCTCCAACACAGCACTGCCGGCTTCCTCTGTGAACTGCACCCAGTGGACTTTCTACGTTGTTAGAAACGTGTACCTCAAAGTGATTACAAGTGGCTTCACTAGAAGGAAATGGCAACCCACTCCAGTATTCCTGCCTGGAAAATCCCATGGACCGAGGACACGACTATGCAACTTCACTTTCTAGTGAGTGCCCGCAGCCAGGAGGCTAAGGCCTCCATGGCCTAGCGGGTTTCACATGGCCTTCGAGAGCTTTCCGGCCGACGCCCCCATCATGGGGTCTTCCTCCGAGGCCACAGGCCGCCGCAGCCCTTCCACACCCGAGATGTCATCTCCGAGCTTCACACCTGAGCCCCAGCTCCGTTACCCCGTCCCCCTCGGTCTCCCCAAAATCCAGGCTGAGGCTCCAGCTTCTCACCGCCTCTCGGAAGCGGCGTCTTCTCGGAACTGCAGGCCGCGGAGGGCGGGGGAAGGCGGTCCCTCAAAGCGGCCCCGCCTCCGCCCCCGAGTCCTCCGGCCCCGNGTCTCTCACATCCCCCCCCCGCTTGGGAGTCTGTGCGTTCGTTGGCTTACAGGAAATACCCCCCGCCCCGTCCCCCGCTCAGCAGAGTCGCTCGATCTGTGGGTTCTAATTGGCTGAGCGGTGAGTGACAGGCTTGGAAGGGCCGCGAAGGCGAGGCTGGCTCTGCGGGAAAGACCAATACCAAGTCCTGGGAAAAGAGATTCCGGGGGGTTTGTGGGTGGGGCGGCGAGCTGGAGGATGCTGACAATCCCGGAAGAAGCCGGAATAGACTCCACTGCCAGCCAGGAACAGGCCTCTCCAGAAGAACCATCGAAGCTACCCGATCCCTTCTCGAATTCAAGCAGACTCAAGACCTAGACGCCACCACAGGACTTGGGCCTTGGTGACATTCTGGGCCCACGATCCTCGCGAGCTTTTTGGCCCCTGAAGGGTGCTTGTTTTGAGCCTGCTTCCGAGGGGACCTAGAGGCTTGATTCCAATAAATACCCCGCCCGTCACATCACAATTTACCTAAAGTACCTTTGATCAGACTCTCACCAGCTCAAACGTTTTCAAAACTTCACACTGTCCATATTAATACAAAATCCTAAGAACTTTCCCGATGTTTCTAGACCCAAGGAATCCCCAAGCTCATCCACCACTACCCCCCTGTTTTCTAACATCGAAGCACTGTGTTGGTTCCTGCCTCGGGCTTCCCTGGTGGCTCAGTGGATAAAGAATCCACCTGCCAATGCAGGAGATGCAGGAAACATAGGTTCGATCCCTGGGTCAGGAAGATTCCCTGGAGAAGGAAAGGGCAACCCACTCCAGTATGCTTGCCTGGGAAATCCCATGGACAGAGGAGCCTGGTGGGCTACAGNCCTGCCAATGCAGGAGATGCAGGAAACATAGGTTCGATCCCTGGGTCAGGAAGATTCCCTGGAGAAGGAAAGGGCAACCCACTCCAGTATGCTTGCCTGGGAAATCCCATGGACAGAGGAGCCTGGTGGGCTACAGTCCATGGGGTCACAGAGTCAGACGTGACTTAGTGACCAAACCACAACCAAGAAACACGGACGTCTCTATCTTGTCTGCACGGGGTAGGAAAGGAGCACAGGTGAAGACACTACCTGAGTTATTTAAAAATTAAAGTGACAATGGGTACCAACAAGGCTGTCGTAAAGATTAAATGAGATTATGCATATAGACTACCTGGGTTTTCCTGCTGGTTCAGATCGCAAAGAGTCTGCCTGCAATGCATAGATTCGATCCCTCGGTCAGGAACATCCCCTGGAGAAGGAAATGGCAACCCCTCCAGTATTCTTGCCTGGAAAATCCCATGGACGGAGGAGCCGGCGGGCTACCGGCTACAGTCCATTGAGTTGCAAAGAGGCAGACACGACTGATCGACTAACACTTTCACTTTCTGCGCAGAATACCTAATAAGTACTCGGCATACAGTAGGACTACAGTAGTGAGGGAACTAGGCCAGGATGAAGAAGTGGAAAGAGGGAGGCAATTGTTGTTGTTCAGCTGCTAAGTGGGAAGGGCTTTGAGCTGGACTGAGTGGTGAAGGACAGAGTTTACCGGAGAGTTTGGAGGACGGGAAAGAGGGCGCTACTAGAGGTGGGGTAAGGGCTAGATGACTGGGAAGAAGGGAGGGGTTGGAGGGGTGGGGGGATGGCTGGTATCCCAGGAGTGGAGAAAGTGGGCAGGGCAATAAGACTCATATGAAGGGGCTGAGGACTTGAGACAGTGGCAAGGCTTGAGGCCTTGGAACACGGGTGGTGGTGGATGAGAGTGAGAGCCTTTATATAGTAGTGACAAAACTCAAAAAATGAAATTAAAGAATACCATTATGGTAGAATTAAAAAACATAAAATACTTGGTAAGTCTTTACTTACTTAATGAAAAGTGCTAGTAACTGTTCAAAACCTCAAATCAGAAGACAAAAGTTAAAGAATGCCTGAGAGCTCCAGCATGTTCGTGATTAGGAAGGACAGATATTGTTAGGATGTCTATGTCTGCTTTCTCCAAATTGAACTAGAGAGTCAATGTAGTCCTAAGCAGCGTGTTCTCTGAGGCCTTTTTTCTTCATAGAAATTGATCAGTTGATTGGAATGTTTTATGTAATTCAAAGAACACCTGAATACCTGAACCAATCTTGAAAAATATGCATAAACCTAGAAGACTAATACTGCCTGATTTTGAGACCTACAGGAAACTGTAATAATCAAGACAGTGTGTTATTGGATTAAGGACAGATCTTTGGATCCATGGAACAAAACAAAAGGTAACACAAACCCATAAATATGTTGTCAGTTGGTTTTTGAGAAATGTTCCAAGACAATGCAAGGTGAAACAAATTTGTTTTCCCAAAATGTTTCAAGAGCAACTGGATAATTATATAGAAAGAGTTAACCTCTACCCCTATCTGTCACCAAGCTCAAAAATGTAGTTTAGATGAATCATAGATCTAAACATAAAAGCTACAAATTCCCTTGCTGTCCAGTGGTTAGGACTCTCCATGTCCACTGCAGGGAGTACAGGTTTGATCCCTGGTTGGGAAACTAGGATACTGCAAACCATGTGGTGCAACCAAAGTGGGGGAAAAAAAATCAAAGGAAAACATTAAAATGAGAAAGACAGTTGGATGCTTCATACAGTAAAAGAGATGGTGTAATGGCCAATAAGTATATGAAAAGTTGCTTAGTCATTGGGGAAGGGTAAATTAAACCACTGTGAAATATTACTTACAAACCCACCAGAATGGCCAAAATTTAAAATACTAACAGCAGTCATTTTTGGCCAGAATTCAAAGCAATAGAATTCTCACAGACTGCTGGTGGAATAAAGAGGTACAGTAATTTTGAACAACTTTTGGCAGTTTTAATTTTTTGGCCGTGCAGGGTCTTCATTGTGGTACGCAGGCTTCTCTGGTTGTGGCATGTGGGCGTCTGTAGTTATGGTGAATGGTATTAGTTGCCTCGTGTCTTGTAGGATTTGAGTTCCCTGACCAGGGATTGAACCCACGTCCCCTGTTATTGGCAGGCAGATTCTTAACTACTGGACCACCAGGGAAGTCCTGGCAGTTTTAATTTTAGATAAACATCTACCTAATGAAAAGGAAAGATCTGAATGCAGAGTTCCAAAGAAGAGCAAGAAGAGATAAGAAAGCCTTCTTCAGTGATCAGTGCAAAGAAATAGAGGGAAAGAACAGAATGGGAAAGACTAGAGATCTCTTCAAGAAAATTAGAGGTACCAAGGGAATATTTTATGCAAAGATGGGCTCGATAAAGGACAGAAATGGTATGGACCTAACAGAAGCAGAAGATATTAAGAAGAGATGGCAAGAATACANAAAGATATAAGCATCTGAATGCAGAGTTCCAAAGAATAGCAAGAAGAGATAAGAAAGCCTTCTTCAGCAATCAATGCAAAGAGATAGAGGAAAACAACAGAATGGGAAAGACTAGAGATCTCTTCAAGAGAATTGGAGATACCAAGGGAACATTTCATGCAAAGATGGGCTCGATAAAGGATAGAAATGGTATGGACCTAACAGAAGCAGAAGATATTAAGAAGAGGTGGCAAGAATACACAGAAGAATTGTACAGAAAAGATCTTCACAACCCAGATAATCATGAGGATGTGATCACTAATCTGGAGCCAGACACCTTGGAATGTGAAGTCAAGTGGGCCTTAGAAAGCATCACTAAGAATAAAGCTAGTGGAGGTGATGGAATTTCCGTTGAGCTGTTTCAAATCCTGGAAGATGATGCTGTGAAAGTGCTGCACTCAGTATGCCAGCAAATTTGGAAAACTCAGCAGTGGCCACAGGACTGGAAAAGGTCAGTTTTCATTCCAATTCCAAAGAAAGGCAATGCCAAAGAATGCTCAAACTACCGCACAATTGCACTCATATATACATTACCATATGTAAAATAAATAGCCAGTGGGAACTTACTGGATCATGCAGGGAACCCAAAGCTGGTGCTCTGTGACAATCTAGAGGGGTGGGATGGGGAAGGAGTTGGGAGTGACGTTTAAGACAGAAGGGACACATGTATACCTGATTCTTGTTGATTTATGGCAGAAACCATCACTACCTTGTAAAGTAATTATCCTCCAATTAAAAATAAAATTAAAAAAAAAATTTTTAAAGGAAGGGATCATCCAGGTAAAGAGAAGTGAAGTCTCAAGTGGAAGCAAACGGACTCCACTCATCTCTTTACCTGGGTGATCCCTTCTTTTGAGGTGAGGTGGAAGCTATTACTACAACTGCAAGATACAAGGGATCTTAAAATATACAGGTCTGTAAATATTTTGATTCTTCATTCAAAACATCTATAGGATTTTTACTAGAAATAACTATACTTAACCCACAATGCTCTGCTTTTCAGATATCCCATTGGGTTTGAAATAATTTAGAGCAATCCTATAAACATTTTTAGAGTACACGGGCAAAAAGAAAAAGCCAATCAATAGTTAAATTCTTCATTCATTAATAGTTAAATTGGGATATATCCAACAGATATGTTTTAAACTATCACAATGTTGTTAATCAGCTATCCTCCAATATAAAGAAAGAAGTTTTTTTTTAAAAGGAAAGAAGTCAGAGCTAGGATCTGTCTTGGAGAAATAGCCCCAGGAACTGGGGAAGCGCTCAGCTTTCCAGGTGGTGCTAATGATAAAGAACCTGCTTGTGCATGGAGACATAGGAGATGCAGGTTCGATCCCTGGGTCGGGAAGATCTACTGGAGAGGGAAGTGGCAACGCACTCCAGTATTCTTGCCTGGAGAATCTGGTGGGCTACAGTCCATGTTAAGTCACCTCAGTCGTGTCACTTTTTGTGACCCCATGACTGTAGCTCTTCAGCCTTCTCTGCCCATGGGTTTCTCCAGACAAGAATACTGGAGTGGGTTGCCAAGCCCTTTTCCAGGGGATTTTTCCCGATCCAGGGATTGAACCTGCGTCTTTTACATCTCCTGCAGTGGGAGGCAGGCTTATCGCAAAGAGTCCGACATGACTGAAGCCATTTACACACAAGCACAGTGATTCTTTGGTCCTCACTGGTGGCTCAGACAGTAAAGAATCTGCCTGTGATGAAAGAGACCTGGGTTTGACCCCTGGGTTGGGAAAGTTCCCTAGAGAAGGAAATGGCAACCCACTTCAACATTCTTGCCTGGAGAATTCTGTGGATGGAGGACCCTGACGGATTATAGTCCATGAGATTGCAGAGTCAGAGCCCACTGAGCAATTACCACACAGCTTCAGAAGGCTAATAGCCCCAGGGTGTGGCTCACCTTCTGAGGCAGAACTTACCTGAGTTCTGTCTTTATCTGTCTTAGCTCCTAGGGGCTATAATTCAGAGACTGCAATTCCACAAAAGAATCCTAAACCCATGTGAAATAACCCTGAAATATCTTGCCCTTTAGGACAGACTTGAGGGCAGGATAAACATATGACCCAGCTGAACATACGAGAATTGTAGGCAAGCTTAAACGAGGTCTTCCTTCACCTTGGTTTTCTTTTACTATGTCTATGATATAATTTTAATGCCAAATTAAAACTCAACAAAATGCTGAATGAGGACAAATTTGAAATCTACCTGGGAAACTGGAAATTTTTGCTTTTATGCATATACACACTTGGGGGGGAAAAAAAAAAGATGAAAGTTTCCCAGATGCTGGGGGCCAGGGGCAAAAATCCAGTTGCTTTCAATTACTAGAGAAGCAGGAGAGTCTGTTTTGACAGAGCCTCTCCACATATAATTTAAATTCCATGATTCAGGGAGTCTAATTAGATGAAGGAGAAATGCCCCACACTAGTTTGTTTCATCATTGATCTATCCAATTATAGAGTCCTTAACTAAACTGCCAGTAAATCTTATCAGGATGCAAAATGTATAAAAGCCTCATTGGGTTTCTTTTTATTCCATTTCCTCTTTAGTATCAATTTTTCCATACTTGATTAATGGTAACCAAAGTAAATTTTTTAACATATTTTCCTCCTGAAATATAAAGTAACACAAATGATTTTTGAAGTGTTCATTTTGCTTTTTCATTCTGTGATTTTAAATTTTCTTTCCTGTTTCAGACACTAGAGCATCTGTTTTAAATATAGTGCTTTTGGTTGAGTTCCCTCCCACATTTTTGTTAAGTGATACATTTTCTTGAAGGTTCTTCTTGAAATCATGTCTGATTTTTTGGAATATGAAAACATATATGAGGAAATGACCATATTATTCATATTTAGAATACTATGTTTATAGATATATACATTTATAGTAAAAGATTTAAGACATGCATGAGAATGTCAGGACACAGGCTAACTCCCAGGAGGGAGGGAAGAGAAAAGATGGGCTTCTGCTCGACCAGTAACACTTTATTTCCGTTTAACAGAAAAAAATATCTGAAGCAACTATAACATATTACTAAGTCTGGTTGGACTATAGAGGCCATTAACTGTGTCAAGAGCAGTCACAGAAACCTTAGGAATAAAGCCAGGGCTAAATTCATGTGAACTGTAAAGGCATAAAACATGAAAATGATAAGTATGATAAATATCATAAGACAGAAAATACAACAAACCAGTGAATATAATATAAAATAATCATATTCACAAATACAGACAACATCTGTTAGTGGTTGCCAGTGGTTGGGGGGCAATATAGGGGTGAGAGGGTGGGAGGTTCAAACTATTAGGTGTAACATAGGCTCAAGGATAATTAATTATACAACATGGGGAATATAGGCAACATTTTATAATAACTGCAAATGAAAAGGAACCTTTAAAATCATATAAAAATATTTTTTAAAAATTTAAAAAGAGAAATCAGAGCTCATTGGAACTATAACAGCTACAAAAAAATGGTTGTGGTAAACTGTCTCCATTTCTCTTTTAATAAATTTATGATAGGATGATCAGAGAAAGGCAATAGGAAACACTTATCTGCACTTCAGCAGGGCATGGAACAAAGCCTCTGATTCACTCACTCAATAAACAATTGTTGAATACTATACTCTGCAAAGCCCACCTTGACATGTAAGTAGCCCATTCCATCCATGCTTCATCAGCACACTCACCAGCATCTGCTCACATATTTCCAACAGTGCCCCTCAGGGAGTGTCCTCAATCCACTTCTTTGACTTCTTTGCTCATCAGAAGTCACCGCTTCCAGGAAGCCTTCCCTGATGCTCCTTTCCCTGAAGCAGTCCCTCCTGTGGGCAACCAAAGCTTCTTGTGCACATATTTATCCACACATCTATCCCACTGATTTGCACTTGCTTATTTGCTTGTATCATTCCCCATTTTAACCATATTTGCAAAAACTCTGTTTTATCTCTGCCCCTGTCAGAAAGTAAGGGTCCTATAGATATTACCTGAATGCAAATCTATTGAGCACAGTTGGAAGTGGTACCACACCTGGCAGTGGCCACCTTCCACATTTATCTGAGAGAGTTTCTTCTGTGTCTGTCTTGACACGACTATCAGAAAGCTGCTCACTTTTGGGTGCTCCTCCCCAGCTCCCCTTAGAGGTCACCATACCCACATACTTACAAACTTCTTCAGATTGCCCAATGATTAACTGTTGAATCATTAGAGACATATATAAAAAGCAGCCACATCCACTGCCGTAAAACAAACACAGGAAAGTCTAATCCATAGGAAGCAATTTCCTAATTGCTCCCCTAATTAGCTAAGAGTATTCTCATCCCAGGTGTTTGTTATGAGGTTGAACTGAGGAGGGAGTTCCAATTACATTTATTGAGCACCTGTTAAGCTAAGCCCTGTATGTGCTTTGGCCCTTCCCATGCATCCTTACATCAATTAAGATCAGCCATTTAGTTTTAGACCTGTAATCAGGTGACACAATGGTAAAAAAAAAAAAAAAAAAAAAAACACGCCTGCCAAAGCAGAAGACACAGGATCCCTGGGTTCCATCCCTGGGTTGAGAAGAGTAGGAAATGGTAATCCACTCCAGTATTCTTGCCTGGAAAATTCCATGGAGAGAGGAGCCTGGTGAACTACAGTCCATGGGGTCACAAAGAGTTGGACATGATTGAACAACTGAGTATGCATTTGTTTTTAGAGATGAGGAAACAGAGGTAAAGAAAGGAGTCGGCACATGCAGCTATTTAGGGGAAGGATTTGGATCCAGGGCCTCTGGGAAGCACACAGTACATTCCATAGCCTAGTGTCTTTGAGCCACAATTCATTTCCAAAGGGAGTACCCCAGCAGGGTTTCCAAGGGATTCCTATCACCTTCTGGTTATATCAGACTCTGAAATGTCACAGTATTTTCAAATATTAAAGCTCTGTAGGAAGGGGTGATAAGACATGGATCTCTACCATCCCAGATTATGCTCTCCATGCCCCTCAGCACAACTTGTTTGCTAAAGTGCACACAGAGATGAGATAGGCCAGAGAGGGTTAATTTTTAGTTGTTAGCTTGATTTCGCTAGAAAAAGGGTTTGTCTTCTCTAAGCCCCTGAGGCTCAGTAGCAAATGTTACAGCTGAATCCCTGCAGAACAGGCCTCTTGGTCAATGGATACAGCATCCATCTGATGAAAAACATTTCAAAGCTCTGAACAGGACTATCCTTGAGATACTCAGCACTCAGGCCCTGGGAAGACTGTCTTTAAAACTGTTAACCTAGCAACTTGTACAACCTAGGGACTTTAAATACAAAATCCCATGGCAACAAGTTGATTTGAGAGGATCAAGAAACCTAACACCTAATCGGGCCACTATACCCAAGGGAGCACAAGAATTAGGGAAATTACACAAAAAGCAGATTTTTTCCCCCAATTATCTTTGTTTACGGCTGATTGTTCAACATTGCAAACAGGGTATGAGTCTCATCCAGTTGGAATTCAATGCCTTGAGCTTCTAATTTGAACCTGGAAACTCTTAATGCAACAAGAAGCCACGGGGCACCAACGTCATTTGTTGTCAGCACCACACAGTTACAGCAGTGACGGCTGTATCTTGGGCAATTGAAAAAAACACTAAAACTTGCCCTAGGTTTTTAAAAAATTCTGTGAAATACTTCTGGATTACAATGACATCTGGCTAGCAGTTCCCCATTGAGCTTGTCTGCTTCTTACATAAAAGACTATGAAATAATGGAAAAAATAAGAAAAAGAACATAGCCACCTTGCTGTACACTAGAAATTAAATACAACATTGTAAATCAACTATACTTCAATAAAAAATTTTTTTAAGACTGTGAAGACACTGGAAAAATATGGAACGATCAGGAACCAAAATTAAATCCAATAAATGCCTCTTTTCAACAGGTCGCTCACTGCTTCTAGCAATGGAATACTAGTGAATTTCTTGGGCACATACTTGTGACGTACTTCTTTCACCATTTGAAGTAACATGGATGGGCCTGGAGATGATCATATTGACTGAAATAAGTCAGGCAGAGAAAGACAAATACCGTATGATATCATTTATATAGGGACTGTAAAAAATGATACAAGAAAACTTATTTACAAAAACAGACTCACAGACTTAGAGAACTTAGGCTGGGGGAGAGATACCCTGGGAGTTTAGGACTGATATGGGCTCACTGCTGTATTTAAAATGGATAACCAACACGGACATGCTGAATAGCTCATGAAATTCTGCTCATGTGATGTGGTAGCCTGGATAGGGGGGATTTGGGAGGAGAATGGATACATGTATATGCATGGCTGAGTCCCTTCACTGTTTACCTGAAACTATCACAATATTGTTAACCGGCTATGCTCTAATACAAAATAAAAAGTTTACAACATAAAATAAATAGATGACCGACAAGGACCCACTGTGTAGCATAAGGAATGCTGTTCAATGTTCTGTAATAACCTAAAAGAGAAAAGAATTTGAAAAAGAATAGATACATGTATATATAACTTAGTCACTCTGCTGCACATTTTGCTGAAACACACTATTAACTAACTATGCTTGAATACAAAATTAAAAATAAAAATAAAGCAAATGTGCAGTGAGATTATGGGGGGAAATGGAGAAAGAGGATGTACAGCACAGTTTTTTCTCAGTCTCTCCTGAAACATGGCATCATACTACTCTTGAATCCCATAAGAGTCCCTGCTGCTGCTGCTGCTGCTGCTGCTAAGTCGTTTCAGTCCTGTCCGATTCTGTGCAACCCCAGAGACGGCTGCCCACCAGGCTCCCCCGTCCCTGGGATTCTCCAGGCAAGAACACTGGAGTGGGCTGCCATTTCCTTCTCCAATGCATGAAAGTGAAAAGTGAAAGTGAAGTCGCTCAGTCGAGTCCAACTCTTCACGATTGCATGGACTGCAGCCCACCAGCCTCCTCCGTCCATGGGATTTTCCAGGCAAGACTACTGGAGTGGGGTGCCATTGCCTCCTCCATAAGAGTCCCTAGAATCATTCAAACAAATCCATCTATTTTCCTTAAGTTTAATAAGAGTTTAATAGAGCACCATTATAAACACAGAGTTAACAAAACTCAATACAATGATAGGTGATGTCAGAATTTGTATCAAAGTTACCTTCTCAATTTCAAGTGATTCTTTTTGGGAAACATAAGAAGTTAATGAAAAGGAAAAGAAACATTACATATGTTTCTTTGAATAAAGAAGAACCCAAGAAAAGAAACAGGGCCAAGTAAGTTACAGCTTTCTACTACAAAAACAGAAAGCCCAATTAAATCTATATTGGCAGTTCTAGAAATGGGTCATTGCAATTGCACATGAAATATGTGTGAAAAGTAGAAAATCTCTTAATTATCTAAACTCCTAAGTGGTAGAATGTTTGACTCAAAACTAGTTTTATTTCATTCTGCCAATGTCCTCACATTTCAGAAATTATCCATGGCATCTTCCTTCTCAAAATCCCATGAAGACCAGTGGCTAATGAAAGCCCATATACTCAGCATTGAATTCAAATAAAATGAAGAGTCTTGAGGGGAAAAACTTGTTGAGTTTGAATCTACAAGCTTCCTTGGCTAAAATTCCATATCTCAGATTTTTAGACTAAGAGCTTATAACATATATACTAGAATAAATATCCTCAAGCCAATAACATCATTCTAAAGTTCTCTCCTAAATTCATTCTTACTTTAGGAAAAGAAATTTTGTTTAGTGTCAGAAGGAGTCACAGAAGTTCAACTTGGGTATACATTGAAAAAACATATTTATCACATTTCTATCCTGACACAAGAGGTTCAAATGACTTTGCTTGGTTGGCTATGTTTAGTTAGTTGGGGAATGTTTGTTCTCCCTCTGTACTGCTATCATAAAACACATTGATCACTGTCTGTAGCCATTTGATTTTACTGTTTATATTTGAGAGATGTTGCAATACTGAGCAAGGAAGTCTCTGTCACAGAGGGGAAATTATTTGGACCATAAACGATTATTTACAAATAAAGCCAGCTTATTCATCTGTTTTTTGCTTATGTTGCTAATTATCAGAGCTAAATGAGTACTTTCATGTAGACATCTCCTGATTCTCAAGTCTCCTTCAGGCAGATTTTAAATACCAGAGGATTTATTTTTCACCAACCATCACAAGCAAATATTGAGCCTAATTTCCAAACAATCGCAATTGTAATTCCTGCCCCCTTATCTTGCCCTAATTTCATGGAATGAACATAAAAAATGAGGACATTTTAAATTCAGTGGAACAAATGCCAGATATTTTCATCTGCCAGGCCTGTGCTAGCCATTTAGGGAGCAAAAAAATGAATACAGTTGTTCATATATTTGAAGATGAAAGGAAACCAGAGGTTCCACAAATGTTGGCCTCTGTTCTTCATAAAATCAAGATAGTCTTTAAGAGTAGAGGCCAGGGACTTCCCTGGTGGTTCAGTAATTAAGACTCCACGCTTCCACTGCAGTAGGCATAGGTTCAATTCCTGGCTGGGGAACTAAGGTCCCACATGCCATCTGGCCAAAAAAAAAAAAAGAAAAGAAAAGAGAGTAGAGGCCCATGGGGAAGAAAAGTCGGTTCAAGGTAGAAGATACAAGGAGAGGAGTAAACTTTAGGATTTACCACTAAAGCAAGTTGTTGTTCTATCAGTAAGTCACGTCTGACTCTTTGTAACATCATGGACCGCAGCTCTCCGTCCTCCACTATCTCCTGCAGTTTGCTCAAATTCATATCCATGGAGTCAGTGATGCTATCTAACCATTTCATCCTCTGCGACCCCCTTCATATTCTGCCCTAATCATTCCCAGCATCAGGGTCTTTTTCAATGAGTCTGGTCTTAGCATCAGATGGCCAAAGTATTAAAGCATCAGTTTCAGCATCAGTCCTTCCAGTGAATATCTCAGGGTTGATTTCCTTTAGGATTGACTGCTTTGATCTCCATGCAGTCCAAGGGACTCGCAATAGTCTTCTCCAGCATCACAATTCAAAAGCATCAGTTCTTTAGCGCTTAACCTTCTTTACGTGATTCACTTCTCACATTATCCAAACATGACTACTGGAAAAACCATAGCTTTGACTAGATGGACCTCTATTGGCAAAGTGATGTCTCTACTTTTTAATACACTATCTAAGATTGTCGCAGCTTTCCATCCAAGGAGCAAGTGTCTTTTAATTTCATGGTTGTGGTCACCATCCACAGTGATTTTGGAGCCAAAAAAAGTGAAATCTGTTACTATTTTCAACTCCCCCTGCTTCTATTTGCATGAAGTGATGGGACTAGACCATGATCTTAGTTTTTTTAATGTTGAGTTTTAAGCCAGCTTTTTCACTTTCCTCTTTCAGCTACATCAAGAGGCTCTTGAGTTTTTGCTTTCTGCCATTAGAGTGGTATCATCTGCATATCGGGGGTTGTTGATATTTCTTCCAGCAATATTGATTCCGACTTGTGATTCATCTACCCTGGTATTTCACGTGAGCTACTCTGCATATAAGGTAATTAAGCACGGTGACAATTGACAGCTTTGTCGTATGCCTTTACCAATTGTGAACCAGTCAGTTGTTCCATGTAACATTCTAACTGTTGCTTTTTCACCTGCATACAGGTTTCTCAGAAACAGATAAGGAGGTCTGGTATTCCCATCTCTTTAAGAATTTTCCACAGTTTTTTGTGATTCACCCAATCAAAGGCTTCGGTGTAGTCAATGAAATAGAAGTAGATGTTTTTCTAGAATTCTCTGGCTTTTTCTATGATCCAATGGATATTGGCAATTTGATCTCTGGTTCCTCTGCCTTTTCTAAATCCAGCTTGGACATCTGGAAGTTCTCAGTTCATGTACTATTGAAACTTAGCTTGAAGGATTTTGAGCATTACCTTAATAGCATGTGAAATGAGCACAACTGTACGATAATTTGAACATTCTTTGGCATTGCCTCTCTTTGGGATTGGAAAGAAAACTGACCTTTTCCAGTCCTGCGGCCATTGCTGAGTATTCCAAATCTGCTGACGTATCAAGTGCAGTATTTTCACAGTATCATCTTTTAGGATTTGAAATAGCTCAGCTGGAATTCCATCACATCCACTGGTTCTGTTCATAGTAATGTTTCCTAAGGCCCACTTGACTTCACACTCCAGAATATCTGGCTCTTGGTGATAACCACACCATTGTGGTTGTCTGGGTCATTAAGATCTTTTTAGGATAGTTCTTCTGTGTATTCTTTCCACCTCTTCTTAATCTCATCTGCTTCTGTTACGTTCTTAACATTTTTGTCCTTTATTGTGCCCATCCTTGCATGAAATGTTCCCTTGATATCTCCAATTTTCTTGAAGAGATCTCTAGTCTTTCCCATTCTACTGCTTTTCTCTATATTATATAGTTCTTCTGTGTATTCTTAATTAAAAGAAAAGCTAGCATTAATTGAGTACTATGTGTCAGCTAGTGGACAAACTGTTTTACATTTATTGCTTTTTAAGCAAGACAATCTCTTGATATAGGTATTATTGTTCTCATTTTAGAGATTAAGTAATTGGAAATCTAAGAGGTTAAATAACTTGCCTGAGGTCACACAGCCTAGTGAATTGTAGAAGCAGGATATGACATACTCTCTGTAGAACCCACTTTATCTGCATGGCAATAACAGCCATCCTCAGTTTAACAGGTACAGATTTACAGTAACACAAGCTTGCAGAACTATGCCACTTTTTTCCAGCAAAGTTAATTGTTGAAGTCATCTAGGATTGACTGAGGATTGACCTTGTTGTAGTGGCTAAAGTATGGTCCTATAAAGGAACTCAGGTTACTGAAGAGTTCCATGGGGATGGATATTAGACTAGGAAGTGGAGATAGTTCTGCCAGTTGAGGGCTGATGTTTTAGAAAAACTGAGCTGTGTTGACAGACAAGGGGATTTAATAAAGACAAAGGAAGAGATTGAGGGTAGGTCAAGAGGTGAGAAAAATTAAATAATAGGAAATGTAAAAGAAAAATTAAAGAATAAGAAACATAATCAAAATGGGAATTCTATTAGATTTTAAAGGTAGAGTTATGGAGGTCAACATGATTGACACTATCAACTTCCAGTCCATCCCATTGGTTAGACTAAATGAAACATGGTAATCCTGGTCTCTCTATCAAAGATTGGTTTAGGACGAGGCCTGTAATCTAGTCTTGTGGAATGAGGGAAAGACTGCCAGGGAGATTCTGGGAATGTTTTCCATTACTACAGAGGAGAGGCACATAAGAAAACTCAGTGCCCTTCCTCCTTTGGATGCTATTGGTCCTCTGCTACCAGCTTAAGGTCAAAGCTAATACAGACAGGAGGACAGAGACCAGAGGGATTGTGGAATAACAAAATCAACCCTGATGAATATGCCTAAAGCTGCCTTAGGTCTTAAATTTTATTATGTGAGTTATAAACGACCTTATCTTCTAAAGCAAATTTAAACTGGGCTTTCTGTTCATAGCAGCCAAAGGCATCCTAAATGATTCAGGGGTAGTTTCAGATGACAGCATATTTTTACAACTGTAAGTGACTAATAAGGAGTGAATTCCAGTCCCCTACGATGAAAAGGACATCTTTTTCTGGTGTTAGTTCTAGAAGGTCTTGTAGTCTTCATAGTAGAAAAGCTATGACCAACCTAGACAGCATATTAAAAAGCAGAGACATTACTTTGCTGACAAAGGTATATATAGTCAAAGCTATGGTTTTTCCAGTAGTCATTCATGTATGGATGTGAAAGTTGGGCTATAAAGAAAGCTGAGTACTGAAGAACTGACGCTTTTGAACTGTGGTGTTGGAGAAGACTCTTCAGAGTCCCTTGGACTGCAAGGAGATCAAATCAGTTCATCCTAAAGGAAATCAGTCCTGAATATTCATTGGAAGCACTGATGCTGAAGTTGAAACTCCAATACTTTGGCCACCTGATGCGAAGAACTGACACATTGGAAAAGACTCTAATGCTGGGAAAGATTGAAGGTGGGAGGAGAAGGGGACGACAGAGGATAAGATAGTTGGATGGCATCACCAACTTAATGGACATGAATTTGAGTAAACTCTGGGAGTTGGTGATGGACAGGGAAGCCGGACTGCTGCAGTCCATGGGGTTGCAAAGAGTTGGACACAACTGAGCAACTGTGAATTGAACATAATACTTACTGATTGAAAGAAGGAGGTCACAAAAGAATATGTACAGTATGATTCCATTTATATAAAGTTCAAAACTGGAAAACCAACAACACAAAAGAGAACTAAGGTGATGATATGAAAGTGAAAGTGTTGCTCAGTCGTGTCCCACTTTTTGGGACCCCAGGGACTGTAGCCCGCCAGGCTCCTCTGTCTATGGGATTCTCCAGGCAAGAATATTGGAGTGGGTAGCCATTCCCTGCCCCAAGGGATCTTCCTGACCCCGGGATCAAACCCGTGTGTGGTCTGAGCCACCAGGGAAGCCCAAACTTAAAAAAAAAAAAAAAATTAAAAAAAGAGCCGGATATATGAGCGAGAGGAACTTTCTTCTCCATTAGGTGGAGCTGTGGCTTCGTGAACCGGCTGACAGAAAATATTTTTCAATTCTCTCTCTGTCCAACTTGCTTGGAAACCACTGCTTGGAAACTTGTTTCAATCACAGAGATAGAGAAGCTCAGGGAAGCTAGTTATGAACTCCTGGGTTCATCAGCCCCCTTCCCACTCCTGTACGTGAGAGAATGGGCTCTTAATGAACACACCAATGACTTTGATTACTAAGCCCCTGGAAAGACCAAAGCCCAGGTCCCACGTTGACTGCTGAATGGAGTACATGCAGGACAGACAGGAACAGCAGAGCAAAGGCTATAGAAACTGAGCTGCCACTGGGACCACAGGTCAAAGAAGCGGGCTGGAAGGTGTAGCTTAAACTGAACCAGGTCAAGTGTCTGCTAAAGTACAGATATCAACATCCTCCATAATTTGACCAGACCTAGGGTCTTTTAAATTAACAGTCAAACCATCTAGGATACATGTACACCCGTGGCTGATTCATGTCAATGTATGGCAAAAAACACTACAATATTGTAAAGTAATTAGCCTCCAATTAAAATAAATTTTAAAAATAATTTTTAAAAATCCAGCCTTTCCCTCTGGCATTGAAACATGTATAATATCATATAAGAAACGAATTGCCAGTCCAGGTTCAATGCAGGATACAGGATGCTTGGGGCTGGTGCACTGGGTGATGGGTGCAGAGGGATGGTATGGGGAGGAAGGTGGGAGGGGGGTTCAGGATGGGGAACATGTGTACTCCCATGGCGGATTCATGTTTATGTATGGCAAAACCAATACAATATTGTAAAGTTAATAATAATAATAAATAAATGACAAAGGGTTAAAAAAATTAGTTGGCATATGAAGAACCATGAGAATCTCAACTTCCGTGGGAAAAACCCATTAACAGTCATGACATAGATGATGGAATTATCTGACAAAGACTTTTAAAGTGGCTAGTACACAAACGCTTGCATGAGTAATCACAAATACTTGAAACAAAAGTTAAAATAGAAAGCATCAGCCAAGAAATAGAAGATACAGAGAAAAGCCAAATAGAACCTTCAGAACTGAAAAATATAATTAACTGGAATAAATAAATACCCAATGGAATGACTAATTATCAGAAGGGAGATGAAAAAGGAAAGATTCAGTGAAACTTTAGACAGACGAACACAAATCACTCATTCTGCAAAACAGAAAGAAAGAGAGATTTAAAGAACCAAACAGAGCCTCAAGGACTAGCTGGGACAACATCTAAAGCTCTAATATTTGTGTTATTAGAGTCACAGAAAGGGAAGAGAATCAGTGCAGTAATAATGGCAGGAAATGTTCCAAGTTTGAGAAAAGACAAAACCAAAGACTCAAGTTGTATGAACCTGAACACAATATCCCGCCCTGCAAATCCATACCAAAGCAAAATCATAATCAAACTTCTCAAAATGAAATAGCAAAAATTTTGAAAAAATGATGCAACATCTATGATTCTGATGACTACGTATTTTTCATCAGAATCACAGGGGCTATTAATAACTTAATGAATATAAATTTGGCCCACATTATGTTGCTTCTTCATTTTGTGATTTTTTTTTCCCTCGAAACCCCAAACTTTCTTGCTAAACTCTTCCTAGGTGCACAGCCACACATTTGCTCAGTACATTTCAAAATTACTTCTTCCAAAATCCTATCAAAATTCTCATTCCTAAATGCAGCTCTGTCGCATATAAGAAGAACAAAGTTACTATGTACTCAGAGTGGATGTGCAGTTGGTTATATCATTGGAGCAATTAAGTTTTAAAGCAAAATTGTGCAAAAATAGCAGGTACACATCATTTAAGTCCTTGGGGCCAGATGTGTTTTGGAATTCAGAATGTTTTACACATAGAACATGCTAGTAATACCCCCACAGGGACTAAAATAGCACCCTGTAATGAAGCACACTAATATTTATTTTTGTACCAAAATGCAAATGCCAAATTCACATATGAATATTTACACTTAGTAAGATAAACAATGACTGTGGCCTCATTATATTTCAAGTACAGTTCTGTGACCAAAAGCATTTGCTGCAAACTTAACAAATCTTGTTTCCTGGAGTTTTTTGAATTTTATATTTGCAGATAATTTATTGGGGACTCATATTTCAACCTTCAACTTATCAGCAACTCCTATCAGTCATATCTGCAGATCGAGCTTCTCAAAATTCTTTCTTTAGATCTACTGCCAACATTCTAGCATTCTAGACCAGATCATTCTAAATCTCTGGCCTGGATGACTTAAAAAGACTTCTAATTGGCTTCCCTGATCTGTTTTATTTCCCTACTAATCATCTTCTACTCTCCTCCCAGACTAATCTTTCAAAACTGTAAAAAGGACTGTGTGGTAGCTTTGACTCCCTACTGCTTATATAACAAAGCCTAAATTTCTATACAAGTTCCTACAAGATCCAGTAACTCTTTAAGCTCATGCACCCATCATCCATGACAGTATGGCCATGCTAAACTACTCTGAGTTCCCAGAATAACCCACCAAGCTTCCATTTGCCAACCAGTTACTGTCAATCCACCTCATCTCCTTTTCTCTCACGTTCAGCTTCTTTATCAAAGTAACCCACACACCCTGTGAAGTGTTCATTCCACTTGGAATAGTCAGCGTCTCTAATTGATGACATTTCTATCTACCCTTGCAGCCCCTGTATCTTGACCTGCCAGCCCGCTGCCTAAATGCCTAATAGATGCTCAAGAAATGTGGAGCAAAGCTGGGGAACTCTGTAGCTCTCTCCCCATGATGGAATCCACTCTTCCACAAAGAGAGGAAGAGTGAGCTCAACCTGTCTACAGCAAATGTTAGCAGAATACATAGATGGGATGGGGAGGGAGGTGGGAGGAGGGTTCAGGATGGGGAACACATGTACACCCATGGCTGATTCATGTCAATGTATGTCATTTATAAAGTCTTTAAAAAAAAACTGATGAAAAATAAAACATTTCTAGGAGTGTCTGGCAGTCCAGTGGTTAGGACTCAGTGCTTTCACTGCTGAGGGCTCAGGTTCAGTCCCTGGGTGGGGAAATAAGATCCCAAAAGCCATGCAGCTTGGGCAAATAAAAGAGAGAGAGAGAGAGAGAGAGAGAGAGAAGACATTTCTTGCTTGACCTACTTCCCTAATACAAATGTATATGCTACATGTATATATCAAAAAAGAAAGAAGGTAATAATACATCACAAATGTTACCATGTAGGAGATGGAAGGAATAGAAACTGGGTCCCAGATGGTTGATGTGCAGGTGCAGTTACTCAACTGCCAGTTCATTTCACTGGTCATTTCCATCTCTGAGGGTTGACACCACTTCACGTCAGATCTAAAGGGCAATTGATAAATCAGCTCACTTTGGGAGATGACAAGTCTACCGTGTAAATATCTAGTCAGGACATAGCCTTTGAGACAATGCTTATGCTCATCAATAGGTAAAAGATAATAGGAAGGAACCAGTAAAAAAGCTAAAAAAATAAAAGACCGTGGATATTTTCTACATGAAATTAAGGTATCATTACAAAGCTACATATTTCAGCTTAGTTTTTATTTTATTTCTTAGTTTTTATTTTATTTTTTAAAATTTTATTTCAGTCGCTAAGTCATGTCAAACTCTTTGCAACCCCATGGGCTGCTGTATCCCAGGCTTCCCTGTCCTTCACTATTTCCTGGAATTTGCTCAAACTCATGTCTATTGAGTCAGCGATACCATCCAGCCATCTCATCCTCTGTCATCCCCTTCTTCTCCTGCCCTCAATCTTTCCCAGCATCAGGGTCTTTTCCAATGAAAAGACCAGGTACCAAAGTATTGGAGCTGTGTAACCTTGATTAAACAACTTAAACTCTTTCTTTATTTGTAAAATTNTCTCATCCTCTGTCATCCCCTTCTTCTCCTGCCCTCAATCTTTCCCAGCATCAGGGTCTTTTCCAATGAAAAGACCAGGTACCAAAGTATTGGAGCTGTGTAACCTTGATTAAACAACTTAAACTCTTTCTTTATTTGTAAAATTAAGATAAACTATGATTCATATAATTAGAGTTATTAAGAGAATAAATAATGTAACATGTGTACTGTTTTGTATAAATAAGAGAATAAATACAGCAAAAAGGAAACAAACTCTTATTTAACTCTTACTAGGCTCTGTTAAGTGTTTTCACAATATTAAATATTTAGTTTTCATAATAACTATGTGAAGTAGGTATCATAAACTCTCATTTTATGGATGAGGAGACAAGACTCTCAGAGAGGGCAAATACCTTGCTCAAAGTCTTACAGTCAATTAGTGGCAGGCTTAGAACCCCATATTCTATATCACTAGTAAAAGTTATTATCCCTGTTTTCTTAATCTATTTCAGCTCCTCTACCAAATTATGTAATAATCTATTCTACATACACTTCAGTTTTAATTCTAAGACATGTTTCTTGTCTCTACAAGCTCATCTTTATTTTGTATTCATCATTTGACTTATTAAAATTTAGTTTTTATCCAAGTGATCCAGAGTTTAAAAAGTCAAATAGTGCTAAAAGACCTAAAAGCAAAACACCAGTCATCACAAAAGCAGCCACTCTTTTCCTTACGGTATTTAATTCCATAATCCTAAAGAAGATGTTTATGCTACTATGTCTTCCCCTCTCACCCTGGTATATCTTCACAATACAGGCCCCAACTCTAGAGCAAGACTGTCTGGGTTCAAATTCCATTTCAGTCATTTCATATATGTACGTTGGAGAAGTTACAGAATCTGTGTATCTCAGTTTCTGCATATGTTAAATGTGGATTCATTGCATTCACTCTACAAATACCCATTCAATATCTAGTAGGTGCCAGGCAGTATCCTTAGTGTCTGAAATATATAAAACAGATGGAAATATTTGCTTTCATGGAGCTTATAATCAAGTGGAAATAATAACTTTCCCAAGTAGAAAGACTGAGTCATCATGTGTAAAATACTTAAGATGAACAGTATCTGGCTCAGAGGAAACAAATGTTAGCACCAAATAATATGTCATTTTGATTTTTTTCCTGGAGACCTGTCTACATCCTTCTGTTCTATTCCAAATTGGCTTCTGTACAAGTAAATACAACCCTTGGACTTCCATTGTTATACTGGGAATTCCCTCCACTTCTTTAAGTAGGGCTCTCTGTTTCCCTGAAACCCATGTGTTCCTCTTTTTTAATTTAAGAAAACCTCTGTTTTGTTGGAGCACACTGTGGGATCTTTCTCAGCAAAGGTTCTTGATAGGCATTTTTTTAAAAAACTTTTGGGTGTCTGAATCTATCACTTATATTTCCTTGAGAGCTTGATCCCTCTTATTTCCTCACCTCTGATAGCAATTATTATCAACTCTACCTCCAAAATACGTTCCAGGGGCATCCATTTTCCATTATACCCCCTGCACGACCACCATTCCAGTCAGCATATTTCACGTGTACACTCAAAGCAGTCTGTACAGGTAGTGGGATTTTTAAATATATTCCTGGATTTTATTTGTGAATATTTTATGTACAATTCTGATATCTATAATTAATAAGTGAACTTAGTAGTTTCCATTCTTTGCTCTATCTTTATTGGGCTTTCATATTAAAGTTACAGACTTCCCTTGTGGCTCAGATGGTAAAGAATCCACCTGCAATGCAGGTAGACCTGAGTTCAATCCGTGGGCCAGGATGATCCCCTGGCAAAGGAAATGGCAACCCACTCCAATATTCTGGCCTGGAGAATCCTATGGACAAAGGACCCTGGCGGGCTACAGTCCATGGGGCTGCAAAGAGTTGGACATGACTGAGCAACTAACATTAAACTTATGTCATTTTCTAGACTGTATTGTAGATCGTCCCTCTTTTCAATAGCCTGGAATTGAAATTGCCTACTCTTCTCCAAGCCAGGCTTCAGCAATATGTGAACTGTGAACTTCCAGATGTTCAAGCTGGTTTTATTTTTTTATTTTTAATTTTTATTTTCATTTTACTTTATAGTACTGTATTGGTTTTGGCATAAATTGACATGAATCTGCCATGTGTGTACATGAACTCCCAAACATGAACCCCCCTCCCACCTCCCACCCACATCATCCCTCCGGATCATTCACATGCACCAGCCCCAAGCATCCTGCATCCTGCATCCTGCATTGAACATAGACTGGCGATTCGTTTCTTACNAAAAAAAAAAAAAGAGAGAGAGAAAATGCCTCCATCCTTAAACATGAGAAAATGCCAGCTGAGTCGTGGCAGACCCTGGAGATAAACATGGAACTAGAATTTCAAGTATTTTGCTCAGATGCTGACAGAATTTTGCGCATTCAAGGACAATAAAATATCACTAGTTTACAAACCAAGTGCTCTGATGTCTCTAAGGAAGCAACAGATACTGGCACTGGAGAGGCTGTTGAAAAATCTCCAAGGAAGAAAAAAGAAAAGATGATGCACAGCCATGAAGCAGAAGGGATGCGGTAATATGGGGGTTACTTGTGACTGAGATAAGGACAATGTGGGGGGCAGGCAGAATCCTTCTGGAACAGGTTCAAGAGAGGAGGAGAGCAAAAACCCAACAAACTAGTGAATATAACAAAACAGAAGCAGACTCAGAGATAGAGAGAGCAAACCAGTGGCTACCAGTGTGGAGAGGGACCTGGGGAGGGGCAAGATAGGGGTAGAGCATTAAGAGGTACAAACTACTATGTATAATATACATAAGCTACAAGGATATATTGTAAACCACAGTGGATATGGCAAATATTTTATAATAATTGCAGAGCACACCTTTCAAAATGGTGAATGACCATATTGTACATCTGGAACTTAAATAATAGTGTACATCAACTACATTTCAATTAAAAAAAAAACTTCAAAAATAAGTTGGACAGAGAAAGACAGATATCATATGTGATCACTTATGTGTGGGATCTAAAAATAGGATACAAATGGACTTATTTACAAAACAGAAACAGACTCACAGACTTAGATAAGGAACTTATGGTTGCTGGGGGGTGGGTGGATTGGGGGAAGGATACTTAGGGAGTTTGGGATGGTCGTGTACACACTGCTGTATTTAAAATAGATACCAACAAGGACCTACTATATAGCACAGGGAACTGTGCTCAGTGTTATTTAACAACCTAACTGGGAAAACAGTCTAAAAAGGAATGGATATATGTATATGTATAAAAGAGTCCCTTTGTCATAGAGCAGAAACTATCACAACATTGTAAATCAACTATATTCCAATAAAAATTTTGATTTAATTTTCAAAAAAAGAACCAAAAGAAAAGAAGTACTTACATAGCATATTTGAGAACTCTTTTAAAGAATTTTTCAGTAAAGGTATAAAATATACCACTAAATCATAGTATATTCCTATGTGAAATATCATTGAGCCTTAATATATATATAGTTAACATATACGAATCTATAAAACATAATATCTCAAAACATAAATACAGATCTCAAAAACATAAATACAAAATAATACAAATTATAATCAATTTTCTAAAATCATGTAGAAGAGTACTACATAGTTTTCCTTAGTAAAAGAATGAAAATGTTCTGAAAGGCTATACAGAAAATTCACCATAGTCATTGTCTCTAGAGTGGCAGAGGGTAATTGGGAAAAGGGATGAGCCAAAGAGAGTTTGGTCTTATTTGTAAAATTTCATTAAAAAATGATCTGGAAAAATTATGACAAAATGTTAACATTTAGTAATTTATAATGTTGAAGCATGGATGCTTGTTATTCTCTATACTTTCCTACATTTTAAATGTATTTCCAAACTGACACTAACAGTAAAAGCATGAGTGAATTGGTTGTGAGGTTGTGTGGGCTAAGGGACTTCAGAGTTTCCATTACTTGCATTCAGTTCAGTTCAGTCACTCAGTCGTTTTCGACTCTGTGACCCCATGGATTGCAGGACACCACGCTTCCTTATTCATCACCAACTCCCAGAGTTTACTCAGATTCATGTCCATTGAGTTGGTGATGCCATCCAACCATCTCATTCTCTGTCATCCCCTTCTCCTCTGCCTTCAATCTTTCCCAGCATCAGAGTCTTTTCAAATGAGTCAGTTCTTCGCATCAGGTGGCCAAAGTATTGGAGTTNTTCTGCCCTAATCATTCCCAGCATCAGGGTCTTTTTCAATGAGTCTGGTCTTAGCATCAGATGGCCAAAGTATTAAAGCATCAGTTTCAGCATCAGTCCTTCCAGTGAATATCTCAGGGTTGATTTCCTTTAGGATTGACTGCTTTGATCTCCATGCAGTCCAAGGGACTCGCAATAGTCTTCTCCAGCATCACAATTCAAAAGCATCAGTTCTTTAGCGCTTAACCTTCTTTACGTGATTCACTTCTCACATTATCCAAACATGACTACTGGAAAAACCATAGCTTTGACTAGATGGACCTCTATTGGCAAAGTGATGTCTCTACTTTTTAATACACTATCTAAGATTGTCGCAGCTTTCCATCCAAGGAGCAAGTGTCTTTTAATTTCATGGTTGTGGTCACCATCCACAGTGATTTTGGAGCCAAAAAAAGTGAAATCTGTTACTATTTTCAACTCCCCCTGCTTCTATTTGCATGAAGTGATGGGACTAGACCATGATCTTAGTTTTTTTAATGTTGAGTTTTAAGCCAGCTTTTTCACTTTCCTCTTTCAGCTACATCAAGAGGCTCTTGAGTTTTTGCTTTCTGCCATTAGAGTGGTATCATCTGCATATCGGGGGTTGTTGATATTTCTTCCAGCAATATTGATTCCGACTTGTGATTCATCTACCCTGGTATTTCACGTGAGCTACTCTGCATATAAGGTAATTAAGCACGGTGACAATTGACAGCTTTGTCGTATGCCTTTACCAATTGTGAACCAGTCAGTTGTTCCATGTAACATTCTAACTGTTGCTTTTTCACCTGCATACAGGTTTCTCAGAAACAGATAAGGAGGTCTGGTATTCCCATCTCTTTAAGAATTTTCCACAGTTTTTTGTGATTCACCCAATCAAAGGCTTCGGTGTAGTCAATGAAATAGAAGTAGATGTTTTTCTAGAATTCTCTGGCTTTTTCTATGATCCAATGGATATTGGCAATTTGATCTCTGGTTCCTCTGCCTTTTCTAAATCCAGCTTNAGAATTTTCCACAGTTTTTTGTGATTCACCCAATCAAAGGCTTCGGTGTAGTCAATGAAATAGAAGTAGATGTTTTTCTAGAATTCTCTGGCTTTTTCTATGATCCAATGGATATTGGCAATTTGATCTCTGGTTCCTCTGCCTTTTCTAAATCCAGCTTGGACATCTGGAAGTTCTCAGTTCATGTACTATTGAAACTTAGCTTGAAGGATTTTGAGCATTACCTTAATAGCATGTGAAATGAGCACAACTGTACGATAATTTGAACATTCTTTGGCATTGCCTCTCTTTGGGATTGGAAAGAAAACTGACCTTTTCCAGTCCTGCGGCCATTGCTGAGTATTCCAAATCTGCTGACGTATCAAGTGCAGTATTTTCACAGTATCATCTTTTAGGATTTGAAATAGCTCAGCTGGAATTCCATCACATCCACTGGTTCTGTTCATAGTAATGTTTCCTAAGGCCCACTTGACTTCACACTCCAGAATATCTGGCTCTTGGTGATAACCACACCATTGTGGTTGTCTGGGTCATTAAGATCTTTTTAGGATAGTTCTTCTGTGTATTCTTTCCACCTCTTCTTAATCTCATCTGCTTCTGTTACGTTCTTAACATTTTTGTCCTTTATTGTGCCCATCCTTGCATGAAATGTTCCCTTGATATCTCCAATTTTCTTGAAGAGATCTCTAGTCTTTCCCATTCTACTGCTTTTCTCTATATTATATAGTTCTTCTGTGTATTCTTAATTAAAAGAAAAGCTAGCATTAATTGAGTACTATGTGTCAGCTAGTGGACAAACTGTTTTACATTTATTGCTTTTTAAGCAAGACAATCTCTTGATATAGGTATTATTGTCCTCATTTTAGAGATTAAGTAATTGGAAATCTAAGAGGTTAAATAACTTGCCTGAGGTCACACAGCCTAGTGAATTGTAGAAGCAGGATATGACATACTCTCTGTAGAACCCACTTTATCTGCATGGCAATAACAGCCATGCTCAGTGTAACAGGTACAGATTTACAGTAACACAAGCTTGCAGAACTATGCCACTTTTTTCCAGCAAAGTTAATTGTTGAAGTCATCTAGGATTGACTGAGGATTGACCTTGTTGTAGTGGCTAAAGTATGGTCCTATAAAGGAACTCAGGTTACTGAAGAGTCCCATGGGGATGGATATTAGACTAGGAAGTGGAGATAGTTCTGCCAGTTGAGGGCTGATGTTTTAGAAAAACTGAGCTGTGTTGACAGACAAGGGGATTTAATAAAGACAAAGGAAGAGATTGAGGGTAGGTCAAGAGGTGAGAAAAATTAAATAATAGGAAATGTAAAAGAAAAATTAAAGAATAAGAAACATAATCAAAATGGGAATTCTATTAGATTTTAAAGGTAGAGTTATGGAGGTCAACATGATTGACACTATCAACTTCCAGTCCATCCCATTGGTTAGACTAAATGAAACATGGTAATCCTGGTCTCTCTATCAAAGATTGGTTTAGGACGAGGCCTGTAATCTAGTCTTGTGGAATGAGGGAAAGACTGCCAGGGAGATTCTGGGAATGTTTTCCATTACTACAGAGGAGAGGCACATAAGAAAACTCAGTGCCCTTCCTCCTTTGGATGCTATTGGTCCTCTGCTACCAGCTTAAGGTCAAAGCTAATACAGACAGGAGGACAGAGACCAGAGGGATTGTGGAATAACAAAATCAACCCTGATGAATATGCCTAAAGCTGCCTTAGGTCTTAAATTTTATTATGTGAGTTATAAACGACCTTATCTTCTAAAGCAAATTTAAACTGGGCTTTCTGTTCATAGCAGCCAAAGGCATCCTAAATGATTCAGGGGTAGTTTCAGATGACAGCATATTTTTACAACTGTAAGTGACTAATAAGGAGTGAATTCCAGTCCCCTACGATGAAAAGGACATCTTTTTCTGGTGTTAGTTCTAGAAGGTCTTGTAGTCTTCATAGAACCATTCAACTTCAGCTTCTTCAGCATTAGTGGTTGGGGCATAGACTTGGATTACTGTGACACTGAATGGTCTGCCTTGGAAACGAACAGAGATCATTCTGTCATTTTTGAGATTGCACCCAAGTACCGTATTTCAGACTCATTTTTTTACTATGAGGGCTACTCCATTTCTACTAAGTAGAACTACTACTAAGCCCACAATAGAAGATGTAATGATCATCTGAATTAAATTTGCCCATTCCAGTCCATTTTAGTTCGCTGATTCCTAAAATGTTGACGTAAACTCTTGCCATCTCTGGTTCAACCACTTCCAATTTACCAAAAAAAATGTGCTTTTCATCATAGGGGACTGGAATGTAAAAGTAGGAAGTCAAGAGATATCTGGAATAACAGGCAAGTTTGGCCTTGGAGTACAAAATGAAGCAGGCCAAAGGCTAGCAGAGTTTTGCCAAGAAAACACACTGATCATAGCAAACATCCTCTTGCAACAACACAAGTGACAACTCTGCACATGGACATCACCAGATGGTCAACACCGAAATCAGATTGATTATATTCTTTGCAGCCAAAGATGGAGAAGCTCTATACAGTCAACAAAAACAAGATCTGGTGCTGACTGTGGCTCAGATCATGAACCCCTTAATTCAGACTTAAACTGTAGAAAGTAGGGAAAACCACTGGATCATTCAGGTATGACCTAAATCAAATCCCTTAAAATTATACAGTGCAAGTGACAAATAGATTCAAGGGATTACATCTGATAGACAGAGTGCCTGAAGAACTATGGATGGAGGTTCATGACATTGTACAGGAGGCAGTGATCAAAACCATCCCCAAGAAAAACAAATGCAAAAGGCA
>SJYX01005306.1:463386-475196 GCA_006410675.1 Oreotragus oreotragus
TGGAGTTCCAAAGAATAGCAAGGAGAGATAAGAAAGCCTTCCTCAGTGATCAATGCAAAGAAATAGAGGAAAACAATAGAATGGGAAAGACTAGAGATCTCTTCAAGAAAATTAGAGATACCAAGGGAACATTTCATGCAAAGATGGGCTCAATAAAGGACAGAAATGGTATGGACCTGACAGAAGCAGAAGATATTAAGAAGAGGTGGCAAGAATACACAGAAGAACTGTATTAAAAAGAGCTTCACAACCAAGATAATCACAGTGGTGTGATCACTCACCTAGAGCCAGACATCCTGGAATGTGAAGTCAAATGGGCCTTAGGAAGCATCACTATGAACAAAGCTACTGGAGGTGATGGAACTCCAGCTGATCTATTTCAAACCCAAAAAGATGATGCTGTCAAAGTGCTGCACTCAATATGCCAGCAAATCTGGAAAACTCACCAATGGCAACAGGACTGGAAAAAGTCAGTTTTCATTCCAATCCCAAATAAAGGCAGTGCCAAAGAATGCTCAAACTATCATACAATTGCATTCATCTCACATGCTAGCAAAGTGATGCTCAAAATTCCCCAAGCTAGGCTTCAACAGTAATGAACCGAGAACTTCCATATGTTCAAACTGGATTTAGAAAAAGCAGAGAAACCAGAGATCAAATTGCCAACATCCACTGCATCATCAAAAAAGCAAGAGAGTTCCAGAAAAACATCTATTTCTGCTTTATTGACTCCACCAAAGCCTTTGCTGTGTGGATCACAAAACACTGGAAAATTCTTAAAGAGATGGAAGTACCAGACCACCTTATCTGCCTCCTAAGAAATCTGTATGTAGGTCAGGAAGCAACGGTTAGAACTGGACTGGAACTACAAACTGGTTCCAAACTGGGAAAGGAATACATCAAGGCTGTATATTGTCATCCTGCTTATTTAACTTACATGCAGTGTATACCATGCAAAATTCAGGGCTGGATGAAGCACAAGCTGGAATCAAGATTGCCAGGAGAAATATCAACAACCTCAGATATGCAGATGACACCACCCTTATGGCAGAAAGCGAAGAAGAACTAAAGAGCCTCTAGATGAAAGTGAAAGAAGAGAGTAAGAAAGTTGGCTTAAAGCTCAACATTCAGAAAACTAAGAACATGGCATCCAGTCCCATCACTTCATGGCAAATAGATGGAAACAGTGAAAGACTTTATTTGTGGGGTCGGGTTGGCTAAAAAAAATCTCTGAAGATGGTAACTGCAACCACAAAATTAAAAGATGCTTGCTCCTTGGAAGAAAAGTTATGACCAACTTAGACAGCATATTAAAAAGCAGAGAGACTACTTTTCCAACAAAGGTCCATATAGTCCAAGCTATGGTTTTTCCAGTAGTCATGCATGAATGTGAGAGTTGGACCATAAAGAAAACTGAGCACAAAAAAATTGATGCTTTTGAACTGTGTTGAAGAAGATTCTTGAGAGTCCCTTGGATGCAAGAGATCCAATAAGTCAATCCTAAAGGAAATCAATCCTGAATATTCTTTGGAAAGACTGAAACTGAAGCTGAATCTCCAAAACTTTGGCTACCTGATGTAAAGAAGTGACTCATTAGAAAAGACCCTGATGCTGGGAAATATTGAAAGTGGGAGGAGAAGGGGATGACAGAGGATGAGATGATTGGATGGCAGTACCAATTTGTTGGACATGAGCTTGAGCAAGGTCTGGGAGTTGGTGATAGACAGGGAAGCCTGGCGTGCTGCAGTCCATGGGATCACAAATAGTCGGAAATGACTGAGCAACTGAACTGAACACTGAGTAAAATCTGAAACTGACAAGCAAGAGATGAGAATGGTGGTATCCAAATAGCATGAGTGTTAGGGGAGGGAAAATTCTGGATTCTTGAAGTAAGGGAAATGGACTAGGAATGGCAATGGTGTGGGATG
The DNA here is from genome assembly GCA_006410675.1 of Oreotragus oreotragus. NCBI lineage: Eukaryota > Metazoa > Chordata > Mammalia > Artiodactyla > Bovidae > Oreotragus > Oreotragus oreotragus. Next base: position 465,315 of record SJYX01005306.1, read on the forward strand.
CTAAAAGACATTGTTACATATGTAATAATAAAATTAATACATTCATGTAATCAACTAAAAATACCAGAATTGTGCCTTGTGGTGGGAACATATAGTAAGCAAAAATAGACACAGTGTCTGCCCCAACAAAGCTTTGAGTCTAACGGGGGACACAGACATTAATCAAATAATCACGCAACCACATAACAAATTACATCTGTTACAAATAAAAGGACATATGCTACAAAAGAGAGGTTGAGATTTCTAGGTCAAGATGGGAAAATGAACAAACTCCAACTCATTTTCTCCCATTCTGAATGAAGATAAATGCTACAGAGAAACAGAGAGAGAGAGAGAAAGAGGGAGGGAGGGAGAAGTCTTAAGGAATCAAAAACAGAAGCAACCCACAGTACTCGGTAGGAATCTAAGTCAAGAAGCCGACAGAGGGCCCAGAGGAGATGCAGGCTTTGGGGCCGGGATTTTTACTGTTAATGGATACAGAGTTTCTTTCAGGAAGATAAAAATGTTCTGGAAGTAGACTGTGGTGATGTTTATATGCTCTCTGAATATATTAAAATCCACTAAATTATACACTTTTAAAAGGGTGAATTTAATGGTATTTGAATTATAGCTCAATTTTTAAACTTGAAGAACTTTGTACAAAGACATAAAACAACGGCTGTCTTATTTGGGACAGGAAAACTCCCTAAATGAATCCATAAATTTTGTACAGGTCCGATCAAAATCTTAATAGGACTTTTTTTTACTTGACAAAATGATTGTAAATTTCATTTGGGAAATGATTGACTCCAAAGGAAGAAAATCTGGAAAATATAAAACTTAAGTTGACTGGGGTGGTTGAATTAGTTCCCCTGGATATTAGGTTGTATGTGTTGAAATGCTACAGTGCTTAAAGCATATTCAGTGAGGTATTGTTCAATTTTTAATTTTGAAAATAATGTGAATACGTTACTTTTAAATACTAAAACAACAAATCAAACAAAAAAGCAAAATAAATAAAAATTATGCATCTCCTCCGATGCTAGTTTATTCTGTTTCAAGCTAACATCCGTATTCTATCAATATGTCCTTATATGCATAATTTCAAGTCATTTTTTTAGCCTTGTTGATTTTCTCTGAATATAGATTCATTTATGAAAAGCCTCCTTAAGAGTTTGGAACCTAACCTGAATATATTTGACGTGGAGTGCTTGGCACAAAATAAAGGTTTATTTAATTGGTTAATCTGGCTATTTCATTTGCATTAATGCATCCTAGAATCATATTAGCCCTATGGGACAGCTAGTTCATAATGTTGATGGACACTGCATCAACAACTAGTGGCTGAAGCCATATGAGTTGTTCATAATCAGTGCTCCTAAGACAAAACTGTCATCATTCTGTCCCTTGTACAGTATTATTTGGAATAAAGCATGTTACCTTACTTTTACTTCCATCATATTTCCCTTTGCTCTAGTTGTCCCAATCCTTTGCATTTGATGTAATCATTCAATGTATTCATAAACCTAGCTAACTCTGATATCTGAAAATCTGTAAGGAACAATCCTAGTCACTGATGAAAATGCTCATCAGGATATCTTGGGGAACACAAATAGCAGAAGATATGAAAATCTCCATATGCATTAATTAGTTCCCACCATGTTTCTGGCATCTAGCCCAAAGGTACTCAGATCTTAGTACAGTTAAGTCACTTGGATAGCTTGCAAAATTCCTGGACTCGTTTCTAGAGATTCTGATTCAATAGGTCTAGAATGAGGTCCAACAACTGGAAATTAAACTTAACATGCACAGAACTCACATTCAGATTTACCTAAGACTGCATTTCTCTCACTTGATGGTGATAAGCACGTTGAAGAGGTAACGCCATGCACCTTGTTGAAGGCAAGAAGATACAGTGGCTGTTGGGTTCACTTCATCCACCAGCCTGGCTGCCTGTGAAAGAACAGAATGGAGTTAAAATGAAATAAAACCCAAGTTATTCTCCTATGAACAATGCTGCCTATGTACTCACAAACCATTTTTTAATATTCAGTCCAAGAAGCTTACTTTCATGCATTTTTATTCAATCAACAAATATTTGAGGAGCCTAGTAAATGCTAAATGTTATGCTAGTTAAAATTCCTACCAGTGGTATGACTTTTTCATTGTACCTACTCTTCACAATGGTCTTATAATCCTTCATTGCACTTAACCTGACAAGATAGAAAAAAATATTTATGCTATTCTAATTTTCAATTTTATTATCTTCCATAAAGAAGTGGAAAACTTTCCAAAGTTTTCTTGACAATTGCAAATTCCCTAGATTCTCATCTATCAACTACTGCATTTACTTTTTTCCTAATAAACATGTAAATGATCACTTGTTACTTTTAATCTGTATATGGCCTGCTAAGAGTTTTCTGTTTCTCTGTTTCTGTGCTCATTTTCTTTTAGCCTTTTTATGACACTTTCCTTTTATAGCAAATACATTTCTATTTCTTATGCAGACAAAGCTAACAATCATTTTAGTGTACAGTAAGTCTCCTACATTCAAATGAGTTCCATTCTGAGAGCACGTTAGTAAGTCCAACAAAGTTAGCCAAGATGCCCAACTAACACAATAGGTTGTACAGTACTGTACTGTAATACATTTATAATACTTTTTATGCAAATAATACATAATAAAAAACCACAAAAACTAAAGAAAGCATTTTCAATCTTAGAGTACAGTGCCTTGAAATGTACAGTAGCACAGTACAATGGTTGGCATCCAGGAGCTGGCACTGAGTGAACAGGCAAGAAGAGTTACTGACTGCAGGAGGGAGAGGAGGTGGGAGATGGTAGAGCTGAAGGATCATTAACAATAAGAGACAGAGAGAAAGCTGCAGTTTCACGCACTCCTGATGTTGATGGCACAGGTTCTGGTTCCTCACTGGAGTCTATTCTATCTACTGTCTTAAAAAAAAACAATCCAGTGACTGACATAAGGGTAATAGTTTTTTGTTTTTTGTGTTTTTTTGGCATAGATTACACAGTAGCACAGGACTGCATTCTTAATGGCGCACAACCTTCGTGCACTGTTCTACATTTGGGTACCATGCCTCTAATATTAACAGTGCCTCCTCAAATAAAGAAAACCCCCTTGTCATTTCCTGAGTCGTGAATCTCTTCAGTTCTTCAGTCACTCCTTCCTCTTGTCTCTGTCCTTTCTTGGGCCTTCAATTCCATCAGGTCTTCATTAGTCAGTTCTTCCTGTTGCACGGCAGGGAGCTCAGTGAAGTCATCCTCTTGCAGATATAGCTCCAGCTTCTCACTGAGGCTCACCAAGTCGCCGAAGACCTCCTCGAATTCCTCACTAACCTTCTTAAATCCACAAAAATTATGAACAAACTGAGGGCAAAGACTCCCAAGCCCCATTCAGGTTGATGGCTATAACCTCATGCCAAGAGACGCTGATGCTCTTTATGGCCTTGTAAACTGTCACAAGGTTGTTCCAGATTCATCACTCACCTTTACTGCCTGACAAAAAGGGTGACGTAAATAATCTCTCTTGACAGTTGCTTTAACTCCCTGGCCCATAGGTTGGATGCTGTGCTTAGTTGCTCAGTCATGTCTGACTCTTTACGACCCCATGGACTGCAGCCCACCAGGCTCCTCTGTCCATGGGGATTCTCCAGGAAAGAATACTAGAGTGGGTTGCCATGCCCTCCTCTGGGGGATCTTCCCAACCCAGGGATCAAACCAAGGTCTCCCACACTGCAGGCAAATTCTTTACCAGCTGAGCCACAGGGAAGTACAGTTTGGATGAGCAACACAGTATTCAGTGGCAGATGCACCACTTTGACATCATCCATGACTTTCACCCATGCCCCCATGCTTCCATGGCCTGGAGCACTGTCAAGCAGCAAAAGAATGTTGAATGGGACATCCTTCTCCAAGTAATATTTCCCTACCTCCAGGATAAAGTGGTGGAAAAACTAGTCCTGGAAAGTGGCCTGTGTAATACAGGCGATGGGGTTACTCTTCCTCACAACACAAGAGAGCCCATGGCTGTGTTTTGAAGGGCTCTTGGGTTCTCTGATGATAAACTAAGAGGCTTCAACTTCATATCACTGGAAACATTGACACCAAACAACAGAGTTAGCCTATCTTTGCTGCTTTATAGCCTGGCATCAACTTTTCCTCATCACTGATGTACCTTTGATCTGGCATCCTCTTCCAGTACAGTCCTGTCTCATGCACATTAAAAACCTGCTTGGGTAAATACACACTTTCATCAGTTTCTTGAAGCGCTTCAGTAAATTACCCGGCAGCTACAGTATCTGCACGCACTGCCTCATCACTTACTTTTACATTGTGAAGGTTGGCTCTACCCTTGAACTGATTAAACCAGCCATGGCTGCTATTATAGGACACCCCCTCTGATTCTCTGATGAGGATTCAAGATGAGGATGTGCGCCCATCTCTCTTGCTAGAACTCCAAAATTACAACTCACGGCTGAACAACCATCTACAGAAGAATGTTGGATCCCACCACATCCAGGGGCAAAGGAAAAGCCCCAACAAGGTAGTAGGAGGGGTGAAATCGCATTTGGAATCAAACCCCATATCCACCAGAGATGTTCCGAGGGCTCAAACAAACCTTGTGTGTACCGGGACCCAGAGACCCCAAGAGATTGAGCCAGAACTGTATTTGAGCGTCTCCTGCAGAGGTACGGGTCAGGGTGGACTGCTGCAGGAGCAGGAGCTCTGCGTGCAGTAGACCTGGGTATGGCATAAGCCCTCTTGGAGGAGGTCAGCCTTAAGCCCACCATAGAGCTGCCAGAATTTACAGAGGACTGGGGAAACAGACTCTTGGAGGGCACAAACAAGAGCTGGTGTGCACAAGGACCCAGGAGAAAGGAGCAGTGATCCCACAAGAGACTGACCCAGACCTGCCCATTGAGTGTCCAGGAGTCTTGGGGAGCAGTGTGGGTCGGCGGTGGCCTGCTGCAGTGTCGGGGGCACTGAGTGCAACAGTGCCTGCATGGGACCTTTTGAAGGAGGTCACCATTATTTTCATTACCTCCACCATAGTTTGGCCTCAGATCAAACAACAGGGAGAGAACACAGCCCTGCACATCAATAGAAAATTGGATTAAAGATTTACTGAGCATGGCCCCGCCCATCAGAACAAGACCCAGTTTCCCCCTCAGTCAGTCTGTCCCATCAGGAAGCTNTTCTGACTGGCTGCCAGTACCCAACGCTGTGAGTTTCTCGCTCTGATTGGCCAACCCACCGCCTCCTCTAGGCTAGCAGCTTGGACTTTGTAATATTCGGTCCTGAGGCGACCGGAGGCTGATTCCTCATTGGACCTGCTCATCTTTTGTCCCGCCCCCTGTTCAAGGCTCCCTCTGATTGGCTGGTGGGCGGGGCTCTATGCAGGGGCGGGTCAGGTCGTCTGCTGAGCTGTAGCAGCTCACAGGTCCCAGCTGGATTTTCTCCAGTTTGGGTGATGCGTGCGTGGTTCCCTGACAGTGTGTACTCTTTAGGGAGCTTTGGGATCCATTTAAAGTGAAACAGCGGCTCGGACCATGCACTCGATGGTCCCTCTGCCGGCAGCTCGCCCGGTCCCGCCCTTTGGGTTTGGAGGAATGAGGAGAGGATCTGTTCACACCACTCGCTGGTTCCTGCATCCTAGCCCTGATCAGGGGGCTTAGTGGATAAGACCTCACACTAGAGCAAACCCCGGGAGATAGTGAAGGACAGGGAAGCCTGGTGTGCTGCAGTCCATGGGGTCGCAAAGAATCGGACGCGCGAGTTTGAGCAGCAGCCCTGATTATCTACCTGATTACCTTTTCTAGGGACCCTTGGCCTCCTGGGAAAGCTCCTCTGAGAGTCAGGGTCTCCCCTGATGGAAGTTGCATGAGGGCCTCAAAGCCCGACGCTGCTGTTTACTGGATGTGTAACCTCGCATGTGTAACGTTTACTTGCTGTTTACTTGGATGTGCTGTTTACTGGATGTGTAACGATGAACATGAGTTTGAGCAGGCTCGAGGAGTTGGTGATGGACAGGGAAGCCTGGCACGCTGCAGTCCATGGGGTCGCAAAGAGTCGGACACTACTGAGCAACTGAACTGAACCTCTTGTCTCTGGTGTTTCCTTTTAAAATAGAGATTGTAACATAAATTATGATCACAGGTTATAAATGTAAGATATGATCCCCTATCTCATAGGGTTGATATAAATATTAAAAGTAATTTTGTTAATGTTATTAGGGTAAAAGCTCCCATGTAAAGAAATATAACAATGACATTAAAACTCTATATTGTTAACTTTGAAATGAAAATTAATATGAACTCAGAGCCTTGAAGCAATGACTATCCTTGGCACCCAGAGTTTGATTATTAAATACCTCTTTTCCACTAAAAGGTACCAGGGTTCCTTGGAGAAATGGCTGATGCTGAGTCAAAAGGAGCACTCAGAACATCTTGTGACAGAAAATCAAGAGGTATTAAAAAATAAAGTTCTTTGAAAAGGACACAGAAGCCAACTTGAAGGAATGCCCACTGGCCAAAGTTAGAATGATTTAAGCATCACAAATAACTGCAGTTGATTTAAAATGTCAAACATAAAACTAAATCCCCGCAAGAGTAAACAAATCTAAAAAAAAAAAAAAACCTTTAAAAAACTTTGTCTACCATACTACTGGTAGTGACTTTTACACCAACTCTTTACTCTGAAAACTGGTAATTTAAGAAAATAAACATTTAGCCTGCTTTTCTAGTTGCAGATGTATTTCATGGTAACCAAATGGCCCCAGTTGGTGAGGAAACAGTTCCCTTTACAGAAGTATGCCAGCTAAATAATGTAAAATGAAGGATAGAATTAGAAATTCACCATTTTTCAGTCCCTAATGAAACGATTAATTCATACCAGGATCATGAGACCAACAAGTAAAAGTGTGATAGGGAACAGGATATTCACAGGGATCCTGTGCCAGTTATCAGGAAATCCATAAAGACAGTGGAGAAATCTGGTCCCTTCCCACCTTAACCTAGGTCAATTTTATGATCACTAAAATTAGACCAACCTGACATTATGCATGTCCTGATGTGCTACAATATGAAGCACCAGCATCATTTGTGAAGCACTGTTTCCAAAAATCTTTAACTTCAGAGTAATCAAGCAAGAACTGCAAGAATGAAGGATAGAAGCAAACAATCAGAAAAAATCCAGAACAAGTGGTGAGACATCCTGTAGAACAAATGGCTCAGTCTCTTAAATTAACTCAGTGCCTTTAAAAAAAGAAAAGAAAAAAGGAGAGCNACCAGCATCATTTGTGAAGCACTGTTTCCAAAAATCTTTAACTTCAGAGTAATCAAGCAAGAACTGCAAGAATGAAGGATAGAAGCAAACAATCAGAAAAAATCCAGAACAAGTGGTGAGACATCCTGTAGAACAAATGGCTCAGTCTCTTAAATTAACTCAGTGCCTTTAAAAAAAGAAAAGAAAAAAGGAGAGCGGCAATACTGACGGAGGGCTGTTTTAGATAAAAAGAAGCCTAAGAAACGTAATAGAGTGGCTTGTCCTTGGTTCTGGTATAAAAGATATTTTGTGACAATTGGAGAATTTGAATAGAGACTAAAGCATTAGATGATACTAGATAGTTTTGTTGTTTGTTTGGTTTTGTTTTTTAACAGTATTGTGGGCTTCCCAGGTGGCTCAGTGGTAAAGAATCTGCCTGCCAATGCAGGAAACGCAGGAGACACAGGTTCAATCCCTGTATGGGAAAGATCCCCAGGCAGAGGAAATGGCAATCCACTCCAGTATATTTGCCTGGAAAAATCCCATGAACAGAGGAGCCTTGCAGGCTATAGTCAATAGGGTCAAAAACAGTCACCACTACTGAGCATGCACGCATACAATGGCATTGTGTTTATTTAGAAAAACTTATCTTTTTAGATAATATATTGGTGTATTTAGGAGCAAAATGTTTGCTATCTGTATTTAAAATAATTCAGAAAAACTAAAATAAGGAAACTGTTAAACATTAAACTGTGTATATACGGATGCTTATTTTATTATTTTCTATATATTTGAATATTTTCATGTTAAAAAGTAAAAAAAAAAATGGTGATGTAAGTAAAGCACTTGACATAGTGAGCATTCAATAATGAACTTTACTGTTATATAGTCTGCAAACAGGAGGGTTCATGCTCTCTCCTGCCCCCACCCCAAATATGAAGGCAGCAGAACTTTACATACATATTTGGTCATTTCGGTAAGCAAGTTGCTTTTCTTGGCCAGATCGTGCTCTACTGCACCATGAATTCCCAAGGTTTCTGCTGCAGGGTACTACCATTTAAAAAGTCCTTCTGCATTTTAAACTGCTTTTAAACAGTTGAAATATATTTATTATTTAATGACTTTTTAAAGTACTTTGACTTTTTTCTTTCTATACTTCTAAGTGCTTAATTTTCTTGTGCCTGATTTTTTGCAATACCAGTTTGTGAAATTTTTCTGAAGTTAAACATGGATGTTTCCTCAGACACTGAAAATCTTTTCTTGCCCCAGTGAAGCATTTTATTTAGCTTCCCCAAGTAGGTTGCCATGTACTGACCCCCGCTGGCCAACAAGAGGCAGTAGGTAGTAAGGGGGGTTGTTTTCTCCCATTTATTTATCTATTTTGTGGCCGTGCAGCACAGGGGATCTTGGTTCTCCACCCAGGGATGGAAACTGTGCCCCCTGCATTGAGTGAGTGAGTGAAGTCGCTCAGTTGTGTCCGACTCTTTGCGACCCCGTGAACTGTAGCCCACCAGGCTCCTCCGTCCTTGGGATTCTCCAGGCAAGAATACTGGAGTGGGTTGCTATTTCCTTCTCCAGGGGAACTTCCTGACCCAGGGATCGAACCCAGGTCTCCCGCATTGCAGGCAGACGCTTTAACCTCTGAGCCACCAGGGAAGCCTAAAACCTTAATCCCTGGGCTGCCAAGGAAGTCCCTCAGATTTAACCAAAATAGATAACCAATAAGAAGACACTGTATAGCACAGAAAACTATACTCAATATTTTATAATAACCTATAAGAATCTGAAAAAGAATCAGTGATTGAATCACTTTGCTGTACACCTGAAACTAACCCAGCATTGTAAATCAACCATACTTCATTAAAAACTTTAAAATAATTTTTTAAAGTAAAAAATGTAATTTTTAAAAAATTTTTTTAAAAAGCAAAGCACACTTTAAAAACCCCAAATTTAACCAAAGCCTGGTTAATATTAGTTAACATTCACTGAGTGCTTATTGTTGAGTTCAGTTCAGTTGCTCACTCGTGTCTGACTCTTTGCGACCCCATGAATCACAGCACGCCAGGCCTCCCTGTTCATCACTGTCTCCCAGACTTCACTCAGACTCACGTCCATCGAGTCCGTGATGCCACCCAGCCATCTCATCCTCGGTAGTCCCCTTCTCCTCCTGCCCCCAATCCCTCCCAGCATCAGAGTCTTCTCCAATGAGTCAACTCTTCGCATGAGGTGGCCAAACTACTGGAGTTTCAGCTTTAGCATCATTCCTTCCAAAGAAATCCCAGGGTTGATCTCCTTCAGAATGGACTGGTTGGATCTCCTTGCAGTCCAAGGGACTCTCAGAGGTCTTCTCCAACACCACAGTTCAAAAGCATCAATTTTTTGACGCTCAGCCTTCTTCACAGTCCAACTCTCCCATCCATACATGACCAATGGAAAAACCATAGCCCTGACTAGACAGAACTTAGTCGGCAAAGTAATGTCTCTGCTTTTGAATATACTATCTAGGTTAGTCATAACTTTTCTTCCAAGGAGTAAGCGTCTTCTAATTTCATGGCTGCAGTCACCATCTGCAGTGATTTTGGAGCCCAAAAAAATAAAGTCTGACACTGTTTCCCC
>SJYX01005306.1:508615-529086 GCA_006410675.1 Oreotragus oreotragus
GTCGTGGCCGACTCTGTGCGACCCCGTAGACGGCAGCCCACCGGGCTCCCCCGTCCCTGGGATTCTCCAGGCAAGAATACTGGAGTGGGTTGCCATTTCCTTCTCCAGTGAGTGACAGTGAAAAGTGAAAGTGAAGTCGCTCAGTCGTGCCCGACTCTTCGCGACCCTATAAGACTGCAGCCTACCAGGCTCCTCCATCCATGGGATTCTCCAGGCAAGAGGACTGGAGTGGGCTGCCATTGCCTTCTCCGATGTGACTCCAGGTGTCCCTAATACATAAGAACCACAGTAAAATAAATATAAATAGGAAAAGAGTGTGAAGTAGAAAATAAAAAAATAAAAATAAAATAGTAAAATAATATTTGTAATAATACAAATATACTGCTTGTATAACAATAGGATTATTATAGAAAGCACCTTCTGTAAAGTCCTATACATTTGCTAGTGGTGCGCTTCAAACTTGAGCTTAGTAAGAAATGTGCCCTCTGAATTAGTAGTTAATTGAATGAGTGAATGAAGGATTTATAAAATATGTAAAGACTAAAAATTACTAAGCAATGTAATAATGTTTGAAGATACAAAAAGAAAAATCATAATCTAAAACTGATGATAACCATGCAATATTCTTCCCAAAATAATTCATAGATTTAATGTAATTCTAATGAAAGTTCCAGGGGTTTAGGAAATTGACAAAAACATTCTGAAGTTCACCTGAAAGAAAAAAGGTGGAAATAGCTGCAATATTTTTAAAAACAAGGACAAGAAGGGGAAATTGCATTACCAGACTAATATATGTAATCAAACAATATTAAAAACAATGTGAGAGATGGGTAGAAAAAAAAAAAAGGATACCAATCACACTAAATAATAAGAGACTGAGACAGATCCAAGTATACATTAGAATTTAGTATGAAAATCATTTATTGCTTCTCAAGATTCTGAAATTTTGGTGAGGCTTAGAATATTTGCTCCTCATATTGTGTTGACTAGAGCAACTCAGCCAGGGCTGGAGGTTCCAAGATACTAACTGAATCCTCTCCTTCTCGGTCAATCAGCTCTCCTCTCATCACCCAGTAACCTAGCCTGAATTTCTTTACATGGTGACTGATCACAAGAGAATCAAAACAGAAGCTGCCCAGCCTCCCAAGGCCCACAGCCAGCCCAGTACAACCACAGCTGCATCCTCTTGGCAAAAGCAAGTCACGTAGACCCAGGTTCCAGAGAAGACAAATCGAGTTTTATGTGCAGACTAGGATGGGATCCTTTTCTCCCACTGTTCATGTCTACCTCTGCAGACAGCCCACCAGAATACATTTTGTTATTATTATGATACGTGTATGCACAATCAGAGGCTTTCCAGGTGGCGCCAGTGGTAAAGAATCCACCTGCCAATGCAGAAGACAGAAGAGATGTGAGTTTTATCTCTGGTTTGGAAAGATCCCCTGGAGGAGGGCACGGCAACCCACTACAGTATTCTTGCCTGGAGAATTCCATGGACAGAGAACCCTGGAGGGTCACAAGGAGTCACACACAACTGAAGCAACTTAGCACACACACACACATACACAACCAGGCCCAGCTGGTTTTGCAGACTTATTCTACCAAATATCCTCTTCCAGTGGCTTCCCTGGTGGCTCAGACAGTAAAGCATCTGCCTGCAGTGCAGGAGACCTGGGGTCGATCCTTGGTCTGGGAAGATCCCCTGGAGAAGGAAATGGCAACCCACTCCAGTACTCTTGCCTGGAAAATTCCATGGACAGAGGAGCCTTGTAGGCTACAGTCTATGGGGTCGCAAAGGGTCAGACACGACTGGGCAACTTTACTCAGAGAGTAAAAAATAAGGAATNAAAAAAAAAAAAAAAAAACCCTTTTGATCTGTCAAAAAAAAAAAAAAAGGAAAACAGGAAACCCAAAGTAAGATTTCAATAGGTATGAGTGGAAAACAAATAAAACAATCAGAAAACATCTACCGCAAACACCAGGGAATAGGTTAACCTAGTTAGGGGTTTTAAAACCTATAGAGGTTTACTGGAAAAATGGTATACAGAGGGAGGGAGATTCTTATAAACAGAATGATTATATAATTTATCATTCAAACTGAGACTCTATTGATAACTGCGTTAGGACAACAACCGTAAACCAGGGCGTTTCTGCAGAAACCGAGACAAACAGTTGCCTTATTTACAGATCTTTATAGCCAATCAAGAAGGCATGAAGGGGAAGAGTTCTTAAAGAGCTCCAAGACTGCTTGGGTATTACTGCCAATAATTCCTCTGCAGTACTGTACGCTAATGGTGGTATCAAGAGTTCTTGTTCTGATCCTGTTTCACTTTCATTGTTAAACAATTATTACTTTGTCATCCCTGCCTTCATCCCAGTGCATCATCATGATTCCGGGATTTCCCTCCAGTCCTTGTTCCACTCTTGGTCAGAGGAATGCTAAATGGAGAACGAGATTTTGGCAGGATGAATGAACGAGAATTACTGGAAATGGGGTAGATTTGCACACAGAAAGNACAATTATTACTTTGTCATCCCTGCCTTCATCCCAGTGCATCATCATGATTCCGGGATTTCCCTCCAGTCCTTGTTCCACTCTTGGTCAGAGGAATGCTAAATGGAGAACGAGATTTTGGCAGGATGAATGAACGAGAATTACTGGAAATGGGGTAGATTTGCACACAGAAAGACACCTGGAATCCAAAGTGGCAAGATTGTCTACCTCCCACCCCCACCCCCGTGACTCCACAAGGACACAGGTAGCACCTCTCCACCTGGCACTGTCTCTGAGGCAGAGAGATTTACTGTTTCACTGATGTAGATGGACTTCCCAGAGCCCAAACTGGTTAGTATACATTTCTGAACTGTCCTCTGCTCAGAAAAGGACACCCCATAATAATGGAATGCATGTGCATCCTCCGTCCATTAGTGGATCATTACAGACAATGTTCAAGACATAATAGGAGGATACTGTTCTGGTGCATATCTTTACTGTGTCCTGTAGGTGACAAGACACATTAAAGAACTAATAAGACTTCCCTGGTGGTCCAGTGGTTAAGCCTCAGAGCTTACAGTACAGGGGACACAGCTTCCATCCCTGGAGGAATAGTAATAGGAAGATCCCCCATTACTTTCACATTCTGAACAATTTTAATAAAGTCTTTTTCTGCTTCAATCACCCAGTGTCCATTTTTGTAGCATACAACTAATCCATTTAACTGATAAAGCCCTTCATTCCTCCAGTTCTTTTTATGATCCGATGACTGTGATGGTTCCTAAAACCTATATTAAACCTTATACCCAGAACACATAGAGTGGCTTTCTGTTTTCCATACAGCTTTATTGCTTTTTGTATGTTAAAAAAAAAAAAGAGAGAGATCTAGAAAGCTCCTCTAAAAGTGAAATAATGTTACATGTAAGAAGGCCAGGAGAGGAAGAAGAATGGGGGTGGCCAAAGGGGACTTAGTCTTTACTCAGTACTGTTCTGACTTTTAAAAAAAATTAATAAAAAGAATGTGTTAGCCATCTATACGTCTTCTTTGGAGAAATGTCTATTTAGTTCTTTGGCCCATTTTTTGATTGGGTCGTTTATTTTTTTGGAATTGAGCTGCAGGAGTTGCTTGTATATTTTTGAGATTAGTTGTTTGTCAGTTGCTTCGTTTGCTACTATATTCTCCCATTCTGAAGGCTGTCTTTTCACCTTGTTTATAGTTTCCTTTGTTGTGCAGAAGCTTTTAATTAGATCCCATTTGTTTATTTTTGCTTTTATATCCAGTATTCTGGGAGGTGGGTCCTAGAGGATCCTGCTGTGATTTATGTCGGAGAGTGTTTTGCCTATGTTCTCCTCTAGGAGTTTTATAGTTTCTGGCCTTATGTTTAGATCTTTAATCCATTTTGAGTTTATTTTTGTGTATGGTGTTAGAAAGTGTTCTAGTTTCATTCTTTTACAAGTGGTTGACCAGTTTTCCCAGCACCATTTGTTAAAGAGATTGTCTTTACTCCATTGTATATTCTTGCCTCCTTTGTCGAAGATAAGGTGTCCATAGCTGTGTGGATTTATCTCTGGGCTTTCTATTTTGTTCCATTGATCTATATTTCTGTCTTTGTGCCAGTATCCTACTGCCTTGATGACTGTGGCTTTGTAGTAGAACCTGACGATAACCCTGTATGCGAGACAGCAAAAGAGACACAGATGTATAGAACAGTCTTTTGGACTCTGTGGGAGAGGGAGAGGGTGGGATAATTTGGGAGAATGGCATTGAAACATGTATAATATCATATAAGAAATGAATCGCCAGTCCAGGTTCGATGCAGGATACAGGATGCTGGGGGCTGGTGCACTGGGATAACCCAGAGAGATGGTATGGGGAGGGAGGTGGGAGGGGGGTTCAGGATTGGGAACACGTGTATACCCGTGGCGGATTCATGTTGATGTATGGCAAAACCAATACAGTATTGTAAAGTAAAATAAAGTAAAATGTAAAGAAGAAAGAAAGAAAGAAGAACTAATACCAAAAAAAAAAGAATGTGTTACTATAACGTGGGTACAATAAAAGTTCATTTAAAAATAATGCAATTTTAACACCTAACACAGACCTAGCTCTAGGCCTGCTGTTGCTAAGTCACTCCAGTTGTGTCTGACTCTGTGCGACCCCATAGATGGCAGCCCACCAGGCTCCCCCATCCCTGGGATTCTCCAGGCAAGAACACTGAAGTGGGTTGCCATTTCCTTCTCCAATAGGTATTACTTATTCAATAGCATTACTTATTCAGTAATACTTGCTGAAAGAATGGGGGGTGGAAATCAAGTAATTCCAGGCTGTTATTTTACAGATGAAGCAGATAATACTGCAAACACTGAACTGCTGTGCAGTGGCCTGGAATGTTAGGTATTCACATTTGAACAATATATATAATGGAAGTTGGGTAGTAGAAGGGAACTAGAATGTATGAAGACATACATGGTCACATGACTTCTAGATGTCTGTATACATTTAGAGTCACTAGTTGCAGGCAACAGAATAAAATTATGGCTGAAATGAGTGATAAGAGCTTTATTAAAATTGATTAGAAGTTTGGAGAAGCAGGCTCAAGAAATGGCAGGAAGTAAGGAGGCTGAGCAGACTAGCCCAGAGCAGGTGACACAGAAGACCAGTCTAGGAGACGTAGCTGCCACCACTAAAAAAATGGTTAAGCAATGTGCCCAAGATCATACAGCCATGAAGTTGTAGAGCTGGGAATGAAACCTGGACAGTCTGATTCCAGGGCTTTTACCAGTACTGTATAGTAACCAATTCAGCCAAATGAAGTCCACAAAATCTAGTTGAGAGGTATGGAAGGAATGTTTACGGTAATGGGAATGATTGCTTCATATTCTCTTGCTGACATTTTTTATGACCTTTCGTGTTTATTCTGAATGTTTTCTCTAATCTATCAGTTATTTTAAAAAATTATTCATTTCTTCATTTTTCGGCTACACTGCAGGGCATGTGGAATCCTAATTCACTGACCAGGGATGGAAGCTATGCCCCTTGTACTGTAAGCTCTGAGGCTTAACCACTGGACCACCAGGGAAGTCTTATTAATTCTTTAATGTGTCTTGTCACCTACAGGACACAGTAAAGATATGCACCAGAACAATATCCTCCCATCACATCTTGAACATTGTCTGTAATGATCCACTAATGGGAGGGAAAATGCACATGCAATATTTAATGACAGTAAAAATTGATGAGAAGTCTGGATGGAGAAAAGGATGTATTCGTCATCAAAATAAAGGAGACAAAATTTTTAAATGACTTGAAATCAGTTTAATTAGGCAAATATTTTAAGTTACTGTTTTTAAATCAACCACACTCTAAAATTATCCTTTTCTATGAAGTATTTTATGCAAACTCTTTCTATATAGATAGACTGAACGAGAGAAAGAGATTTCATGAGTAGCATTAATAAGTAAAATATAGGGTCTTTAGGTTCCACAGGGCGTTTTCAGTCCCTCAATAACTCAGCTCTTTGGAAGGAGCTACCAAAGAGTACAACTTCTATTTTGCCTTGTGAGAGGGAAATTCCAGCAGCCTACCATCTTTTTCAGTGACAAAGCATTCTGTCTGAGCAAAAACAACATTCTTTACAAAACAGACCAGGAATATGAAGAAGACCCAAGCTGAACAGTGTGTATGCACTTGTTAAGCACAACAGAACCCAAAATATGTCTGACAGCAAAGATTAACTCCATTTGTTACATACACTCCAGCAACATATGAACCTCAGACATCAACTTCTTCTACAATTTCCACTGACAGTTATAAAACTCACATCAACTTTCCTCAGTCTAATCTGTTATTTAGGGATGCCAGATTAAATATTTATAAAAGAAGAAGAAATCATTTACTTCTTTTGTCTATTTTTGAGGATGGTGTGCACCTCATGGTATGTAGAACACATATGTCTTAAGAAACAATCTATATTTTTCCACATTCTTGAACAATTCTGGGAAAATGAGATTATTTTACACAGAAAACTGAGTAGAAGTCTCCCTCAGTCTTTATCAGTTCTCTGGTCATCTGATACACTTTTGAGAATTTGGACAGAATAAAACTTCATGGAAACTATGACAGTACCCAAAATGTTTGCAATTGAGCAGAGCTATTACAGTATACTGTTATCTCCGCAGGTTATAGCAGAGACCATCCGTGTTATTGGGACGGAACTATTTGGTAATACCGAGGCATCATGACACAGGAAAAAAAAAAGAATTTGGAGAAAGATCTGGACTGGAAAACATATCATCAAGAATGCCTGTCTGTCTATCCATAAGCCCCAGACAACCCACTGTCTAAAGAGACAGAAACACTTCCTTCATTCCTCAGGGAGGGATTATTTCAAAATGAATGAAAAGCCTATAAATGACCAGGAGCTGCCTCAAAACAAGAAGGTAGCACAAACATCAAATTATTAATTCTTCTATGAGCTGCAGTTCTTTATTCTTGGCACAGAGATAAATATGATAGCTTTTACCCAGTTTGCTGAGTGGACAATCAACTTAATAAAACACAGGATGCATTCAGTGTTTATAATCTGGTTTGGAAATTCTGAGCATTAGTAATTTTTGAAGTTATGTATCATTTTGATCTTAATGATTTGGCTACTTTTGTTAAAATAAAAATTCACTTCACATATTCATTTATTATTTATGTCCCTCCAAATTTCAAAAAGGATTTTCCGAGACATAAAAAGAAATGAAAAAAAGAAGATTGAGACATTGAGAGGATGTAGGAAAGTAAGTAAATATAAGAGAAAACAATATTGAGAAAAAAATATTTCAATTGAACACAAGACTTAGATATTTTCACCAAACAGACAGAAATAAAAGGCTTTGGTATAAAATGGTACTGCTTAGTAACGTCTGCAGCAACTTTTCCTGAACACACACTAAGGCTGTGATAAAGATTCAGAAAATTATGAAACTAGTAAGATTAATAGACAATATAATAGAAATGTGTGGAAGGAAAGGAATTTCTACCAACTAAAACGTTGATGAAGTTGGATTGAGAAAAAATAATTCAGGGATTCTCCAGCTTCATTACGGGAAAAGAGGGGCTCTGCTGAGTTGAAAGATGACAATGGAGACACTTCATCATTCGTCTAGTCTATTTCTCTGGCTGCATACAAGAAGAGGCCTATAGCAAAGGCAGAAATGGGAAGGGCCTTGGTAAGAATGCACAACACAGGCTGTGATATTTCAATTGTTCTTGGGTTCAGAAAGGGGAACTAAGAGAAAAGCATGATTCATGCCAGCAGAATGCACTCTACAAATATATAGAACATAATGAAATTTTAACCAAAAGGTATGCAGTGAAACAGTATTATAAAAAACACACATTTTGACTGATGAAATGAAAACCAAGTCTAAATAGGTCTTATCATTTTTTTTAAATGAAGAAAAAATTTTTAATTTCAATTTTAAGCAAAAATTTTAAATAAACTATTTTCAACATTTTAACATTTTTATAAATTGTTTAATCAAATAAAAATATAAATAGGCCCTATGAAAGAAAAAATGTGTCACAAAGAAAAAAGACGATCACTTTGATAATCTAATAGAGGATTACCTATTTTTGAAAATGATATTTAGAAGGAATCAAAGGAAAATTTTAGAAAACTTGGCAANATCAAATAAAAATATAAATAGGCCCTATGAAAGAAAAAATGTGTCACAAAGAAAAAAGACGATCACTTTGATAATCTAATAGAGGATTACCTATTTTTGAAAATGATATTTAGAAGGAATCAAAGGAAAATTTTAGAAAACTTGGCAATCCTAAGTATGGTCCCAGAGGACACAGGAAGTATAAAAGAAAAAGAAAAGACAAGTAAGAACGCAATAAAATGAGACCAAAGGCAATAATTAGAGATAAACAGGGGTTGAGGGAGGGAACAAAGAACGAAACAGAAACTAGCAGAATTAAAATCTGCAGTGGAGACATTAAAGGGAAGGAATGACATGGACAATAAAGCAAATGTGGAAAATAACTTGAGCTTTCCTAATATGCAGCTGTAAAGGACAGGTGCTAAAAGCTATGCAAGAAATTGTAAATATAGAGCACTTAGATGAAAATCTAATCAAAGAATTAGTTATGGTCACCCCAACAAAATCAGAACAATTTTAGAAGTCATAACTTGGCTGAGCTTAAAAGCTCAAGAATTACAATATTCAGACCAAAAGGAATTAACAAGTTCTAAGAAAAATTAATGAAAAGAGACCAATGTCAGATTTCCCCCATTACAAGGATAAATATCCTATAATTTTTCAGGGGCAAACATGTTATATCCACAAAGGAAACGTTTAAGATTAAAAATTTTAAACCACCACCACCAACACCAACAAAAAATATCGTGCTGGCCTCAAAATTCTCTCTAATAAAAAATGTCAAAAGAAAGTACAGAAAAGGCTATAGAATTTCCTGGGGGTAAACTCAGGGCACAAAAATGCTATTTCCGCATGGTCATTCCTGTGTAAAAGAAAAAACAGTAATTCCAGGCATGAAAACATCCAGAAAATACAGAATGCAAGTGCCTTTTTTTCTCAGAGTAAATTTTCCCTTTTTATTTATAAAATACATAACAAGTTTATTATCAACAAATTTTCAAATAAGCAATCGAAGAGGTTAGAATCACTCATACCTCTACCACTCAGAGATGAGCATCCAGTTTCACTTAGCCATCTGTCACAAATTGTCCTCCTCACTAAAATTCTCTTACAGCATCATTTGTAATGTTGGGGTTAGGGATTAAAGTTTATTTCAATATGGAAAATAAATTTAAAAATATAGACGTGTCACAATTTTTTATTTACCAATTCCCTGTGACCCAAGTTTCAGCTGGGCTCACCTTTGGAAAGGCACTGGTGAGTCCAGTGCTCTCTCCCTTCCCAAGAACCTGCAAATTCCTAGGGGATTTAAATTCCTTTCCTTTGGCTCTGAGCTCCAGCCCTCCACTGAGTTCCTTTGGAATATGATTGCCTTGACATGCTGTCTGATCCTGTCATCTCCCTGCTTAGAACCTTTTAATAAATAATTTTCCATTGCCCTTGTAATAAAGTATGTATTATTCAGCTTAATTTATACATCCTACTTGTGCCTCCAGCCTCATTTTCAGACTCTACTCCCTCCACTACTTTCTCCCCTCCTTCCCCCATGCACCAACAATATGAGCAATTAATTTCGGTTTCCCAAATGAGTCTAATTCCTTCTTACCTCCAAGCCTTTAGCAAGTTGCTCAAAAAATATTTACTCATCTACATTTTTGACACTTTGCTAGAGACCTAAAGGGCCTGGTCCAGAACAAACAAATAGATCAGTGGAACAGAATGTGCAGCCAGAAGACAGACTTTAGTATGTATAAGAATTTTATATATTATAAAATGGTGTCACACACCAGTGAGAACATAATAAACTATCTAACAAATATTATTGGGAACACTGGCTTCTACTGGAAAAAAAAAGTCAAGAATAATAAAGCGAAAGCCTCACCTAATACTATGTATAAACATTAACAAACCAGACTAAAAAGTTAAATGGAGACATGAAATCATTAAAAATCAGAAGTAATTACAGCTGGTTATTTAATGGGTCTTAAGGTGTGAAAGAAATTTCTACGCATATAGGCAATGGATAAATCTTTAAAGGAAAAATGTAACAGATCTGATAACACAAAAATTAGAAACTTTGGCAATTAGGGAAAACAAAGAGAAAATAACAAACTGGGCTGAATGCAATAAATGCTCTATGTGTCAGAGGGTTCCCGGCTCACTCAGAGAAAAGGTCCAAGTCCATACACCCTTAGTTCTCTGGCCTCATCTCCAACCACTCATACCCTTTGCCCACCTCACTTGACTCAGGACCATACAGATCCCTTTCTGTTCTTCAACCCCTCCTAGAAGCTGCTACCTCAAGACGTTAGCTTTTGCTATGCTCTTCTCTAGGTTTTCTTTTTCCCTGGTTACCTGCAAATCTTGCTTCTGCGTTGCTGTTATTAGTTTCCAACTGCTGTTGTAACAAATGACCACAAACATGAAAACACCAGACACATTTGTTATCTTACAGTTCTGAAAACCAGAAGTCCTAGAATTAAGGTGTCAGCAGGCCTGTATCCTTTCTAGAGGCTCTAGGGGAATATCTGTTTCCATGCCTTTTTCAACTCCTATAAGCTGTTTGCATTCTTCAGTTCATAATCCCTTCCTTCAGCTTCAAGCCAGCAACATAGCATCTTCAAATCTCTCTGATGCTGCTTCTGGTATCACATCTCTTAACAGACTCTCCTGCAACTCTCTTACAAGGACCCTTGTAATTACATTTGACCTATCTGGATAATCCAGGAACACTTTCCCATCTCAAAATCATTAATCAAATCTGCAAAGTACCTTTTACATGTAAGGTAACTAACATGTGTGTGGGTTTTAGAGATTTGAACATGGAAATCTTTGGAGGGAAGCATTATTTTGCTTCCCTGGTGGCTCAGACAGTAAAGCGTCTGACCGCAATGCAGGAGACCCGGGTTCGATTCCTGGGTTGGGAAGATCCACTGGAGAAGGAAATAGCAATCCACTCCAGCACACTTGCCTGGAAAATCCCATGGACGGAGGAGCCTGATAGGCTACAGTCCATGGGGTCGCAAAGAGTCGGACACGACTGAGCGACTTTACTTACTTACTTATTATTTTGCCTGCAGAATTTCCTTCAGATATCTGCTCAAATGTTACTTTACCAGAAAGACGCTGACACACCTAAATAAAATAGGAAGGACTTCTGCTCCGACTCGACACCTGACCTTCTCACTGTAATTTACTGTTTTGTGTAATACTTTACACCTACTAATCTGTGCAGTCTCCATTAGGCCAAGGACTTTGTACTGTTTACTCACGGCCTCTCATAGCTAGAACAGTGGAAAGTACATGTTAGGTGCTCAATAAATGTTTGCTGAATGAATAAATAAGAAAAAATAAAAGTGACTTATTTCTAGGGAAAACTTTTAAAAGGGGGAAACACCAGAGGCGATAAATTATCTCTTAGATTAAGACGGAAGTAGCTAAAAGGAAGGGAGGGAAGGAGGCAAAGAGGGGGAGAGGATTGCTACCTCTCCTTAAACAGCTAATGAATTGTGAAAGTTTCCTCAATTACCGGTCAATTCCTCAATTTACCAATCCCTGAAATGTTCACTAAGTCACACATTAGATTTTCCTTAAATTTTGGCCAGAGCAATATAAGTCACTGTAATGGAGGCAAGCTGTGAAAAGTCTGTACACTGGGCAAGAAAAATCGACTTCTTCCATGCTCCTCCCGCCTCCATGGTAACCTAAGGAAGGTAGTCTGAGCAAAATCAAAAAGGAAGAAGGGAAGAGGACTGTCGAGCCCCTGTGGCTGGTTTACAACAAAAGTCTGTTACGCCATGATTTGTAGTCCCTTATTCAGCAGGAAAGAATCTTGGAAAAACAAGCATCTTGTTCTTGGAATGTCAGAGAGAATCAAAACAATTCAAAATCCAATCAGCAGCTTTGAGCAAAACACATATTCTTTTCCTGTGCTAGTTTTAAAAAGTAATTCCTCACACAGTAGATTTTTAGAGCTAGAAACTGCTAGAATAATGAAAAGGTCTAGGAAAAACCTGAATCACCCTTGCTTCCTAAGATTTGGGGCTGGTGCAGGGCTGCAGGATGTGACAAGGGAGAGCGTGGGAGGGGGAATGATGTGTGAAATGGAAGACTGGGTTCTGGCAAGGGGAGTGCCTGCTCTGAAATTTTCATAGCAGAATAATTACACCGAAACTTTGCTTTTACTTTTCCTGAAAATGCATGAGGCCACATGATTGTTCCAGTCATTCTTGCTGTATAAAAATTATTCCACCATTTAGTGGTATATAAACTACAACGGTTTGGTTTTGCTCACAATTTCAAGAGTCGGGAATTTAGGAAAGATTCTCACTTGGGGTCTCTCAAGCAGATGCATTCAGATGTCCACTGAGGCTGCAGTCATCTGAAGGTCTGCCTGGCTGACCATCCAATGTGGCGTAATCCCTTAGCTGGCAAGTGCAGAAACTTCTGGTGGGAGCTCTACCGGCTACTCACATCCTCTTCAGTGTGGCGCTCTTAGGTAGGTGAATTTCTTATAGGGTTTCTTCTATCCCATGATAAAACATGGCTTCTTTATCCCAGGAAGGAAATGTGGAAGCCCCATGGCCTTTTCTGACCTTGCCTTGGAAATGACACAACGTCACTTCTGATGCATTCTCTGAAATACCAAGTGAGTCACTAAGCCGGGATTCAAGGGGGAGGAAATACGGATCCCACCTCTTAATGAGGTGTGCCAAGCAACTGATTCTCTAAATAATTTTTAACCAGTCTGACAAATTGTTCCTCTCTTCCTTAGTATGTCCCACTTTGGATATTGTTTCACTTGTTCTGTGTTGAGATATTTACTCCTTACTTCATGGGATATATTGCTAATTCTTAGTGGTTATCTCTGAAGTTTATCTGGTGTTTATGGAAGACTCTTCCCTCTAAACTTCACTGTACACTGAAGGTTGAGGCCACGAGATGCTCTAGGTCCCTGTCTCCATCCTGAACTGACTCTGTCAGCAGCATTTTTCATAGGCAACTCTGTCTTTTCCAACCCAGTGGCACTGGAATAATGAGCAAATATGCTCCTTTGGATTCCTCATTATATGCCTTTAAGATGCCATGGTGCTTCTTTTGAAACGCCATTCATCATTTTCCTAGATGAATATGCCACTCATATGGTCATTTAATCACTTCATACCAATGCGAGGTAAGGGGTAATTACTAAGTCAGTTTGAGCTATCTGTACTTAATTCCACCAAAATTTATCTTATGGTATCAGAATAATATATAGACTTACTCACCAAAAAAAAAAATTAGATGTGAAAAAAAGACTAAACAAGTTCTTGAACTAAGCCTGGCTCATCTCACGAATTTGTACGCTGAGTATGCTGATTATGGACCCTGTCTATACACCACTGAAATCATAAAAATCATTACAGTGTCCTAGGACTAGCACAGACACCAATGGCCTAAGTAATTAAAAGGCAATCAGTATAAAAAGGACTCTTAGATTTTGATGGAGGTCAGTCTGACATGATTTTAATAAGTGGCCCCACTGCTTTAATAATCTATTTCCTTATTCAATATTAAATTTATAAGAAAAATGAAGATCTTTAAAACAAGCCTTGAAGATTTAATTTTCATTTTCCAGATTTTCTTTAGGGGAAAAAATATTTGTTTTTACAACATATTGCTTCACAAAATGGTTTTTGATAACATCTAAACTGTTTAGACTGCTTTGGGACACATTTTATGTCTTTTAAAAAACAATAACAACAGCTGAACCATGTACTACAGTAATTTTGTGACCCCCTGATTCTGTGTGCTGTAGGTTTACAAATGGTTTCTCTCACATTGTCACTGTGAAATTTTCTCCAACAAATCTTGTGAAACATAATGAATATCTATATATGGGATGTAAGGGGCCAGGTCAACCTCCAAACTTCATTATGTGATCAATTATTATTTCTTAAATATTTACTTAACACAGTGAAAATACGCATGACTGTGTGGCATGAAAGACCACCAGCTTAAGACAGGACCATCTACTGGATCGAGATAAATAAGCAAAACCAACGTTCCATGTCTGTAGCCTTATAAGACTACCTGCTGGAGCTTCATTTCTGCTGTTTCTCACCTTTTCTTCCCCAGCGCTTTTGGTTCTGAGCAAAACTCCTAGATGACTCCAGAAATCTCTCTCCAGCAGCCAGGGCGCCTCCTTATACCACAGCTGTGGTCTCTCCCAGACCCTGCTACTCCCGCTGGTCTGCAGTTCTGGGCAAGAGAAGCAGCAAAAGTCAGTGAGGCATCCTCATCCCCAGAATGGGTTGTACTTTTAGCAGAAAGGTGGATACTCCAGGAGCACCTAGGTACAACTGCATGTGTCTCTTATATTTCTCTTTCCTAGGATGAGGCATCGGAGAAGGCAATGGCGTCCCACTCCAGTACTCTTGCCTGGAAAATCCCATGGATGGAGGAGCCTGGTGGGCTGCAGTCCATGGGGTCGCGAAGAGTCGGACACGACTGAGCGACTTCACTTTGACTTTTCACTTTCATGCATTGGAAAAGGAAATGGCAACCCACTCCAGTGTTCTTGCCTGGAGAATCCCAGGGACGGGGGAGCCTGGCGGGCTGCCGTCATTGGGGTTGCACAGAGTTAGACACGACTGAAGCGACTTAGCAGCAGCAGCAGCAGGATGAGGCATATCAGAAGTCTCTAAAAAGGAAAGAACTTTCCACTGTTTATCAAAGCTAAGAAATAACTGATCACATAATAAGTGGGAAAAAACTGAAGAAGAAATAGAAAAAAAAAAGGTTTTTTCCTTTAAGCTGAGGACATGGATAAGCTATAAGTGTTACAGTGGTTGATCTGCTAATTCCTTATTGCCCTGTCTATTCTAGATGAAAAGATTAGTAATACTAGAAACTAGAGTGAAGTTCAAATGCCTAGGAGTTTGGATATTTTTTACTGTAAATAATTTTAGGAAAAGTCCACCTCTGGTTTGTAATGAGCTGGAGATATGTTTCATGAAAAATAAAATAAGAATACATTTTATTAATATTGGTATTGGTTTTTAAAATTTACAAAGAGTAACAAAATACATTATTCCATTTGATTCTCAAAATAAAGCAGTGAAGTAGACAGGAAAATTATACTGTGATCCCATTTTAAATATGAGAAAACTGAGACTCAAAAAACCATGAAGCCCCTGACCAAGATCTTATAAACAGTGAACAGTGATATTTAGATTTGATCTCAGTTCAGTATATTTTCCATTATAGCATAATGCCCTATATATAACTCTCTGTCTCTTTTTTTTCCCTTAGAAAAATGAAAGCACTTTGGTTTTAAAATTTTAAAAGGTGGTTGGATTTACAGGAAAAAAAAATTCCTTTTTAAAATTGCATGAATAATAGATCTTCATTGGAGAAAAACAAGAGAAAAACTTGAAAAGGGAGAAAAATCTCTGGGTTTCAATCTAGAGATAATAATACCTTAAATTAATAAGTTGGTGTATTTTCCTTCAGACTATTTCCTATGCAAATTTTCCCATGTAAATAACTGCATACTTATTTACAAAAATTGTATTATTTTTATAGATTGCTTTGTGCCTTGCCTTTTGTTCTTAATGTATTTGAATTTCTATGGTTAGTTGGTTAAAACTAAACAAAATAATGGTTAAAAATACCATTATTTTGATAACCACAGAATATATCATAGCATATCTTTATTTAAACAAGTCCCTAAAATGCCATATTTAGACTGTTCCCAAATTTCTTCTATTACAAATAAGTAATGTGAATACCAAAATCAAATTGATTACATTCTTTGTAGCCAAAGATGGAGAAGCCTGTATACAGTCAGTAAAAATAAGACCCAGAGCTGACTGTTGGCTTAGATCATCAACTTCTTATAGCAAAATTCAGGCTTAAACTAAAGAAAACTAGGAAAAACACTAGACCAGCCAGATAAATCAAATCCCATATGAATTTGCAGTAGAGGTAAGAAATAGATTCAAGGGACTATATCTAGTTAACAGTGTGCCTTAAAAAACTAAGGACAGGGGTCCATAATATTGTACAGGAGGTAGCAAACAAAACCACCCACAAAAAAAGAAAAGCAAGAAGGCAAAGTGGTTATCTGAGAAGGCCTTATAAATAGCGGAAGAACAAAGTGAAGTGAAAAGCAAGGGAGAGAGGGAAAGATACATTCAATTAAATGCAGAGTTCCAAAGAACAGATAGAAGAGACAAGA
Organism: Oreotragus oreotragus; assembly: GCA_006410675.1. Lineage (NCBI taxonomy): Eukaryota > Metazoa > Chordata > Mammalia > Artiodactyla > Bovidae > Oreotragus > Oreotragus oreotragus. Next base: position 524,986 of record SJYX01005306.1, read on the forward strand.
AGCACTTCTTCAACGAACAGTGCTTAATAACAGAAGAAAACAACAAAAGGGAAGGACTGCAGGTCTCTTCAGAGAAGGCAGGGGCACCCCACTCCAGGACTCTTGCCTGGAAAATCCCAGGGACAGAGGAGCCTGGTGGGCTGCCGTCCGTGGGGTCGGTAAGAGTTGGATACGACTGAGCGACTTCACTTTCACTTTTCACTTTCACGGACTGGAGAAGGAAATGGCAACCCACTCCAGTGTTCTTGCCTGGAGAATCCCAGGGACAGAGGAGCCTGGTGGGCTGCTGTCCATGGGGTCGGTAAGAGTCGGATACGACTGAGCGACTTCACTTTCACTTTTCACTGTCACGGACTGGAGAAGGAAATGGCAACCCACTCCAGTGTTCTTGCCTGGAGAATCCCAGGGACAGAGGAGCCTGGTGGGCTGCTGTCCATGGGGTCGGTAAGAGTCGGATACGACTGAGCGACTTCACTTTCACTTTTCACTGTCACGGACTGGAGAAGGAAATGGCAACCCACTCCAGTGTTCTTGCCTGGAGAATCCCAGGGACAGAGGAGCCTGGTGGGCTGCTGTCCATGGGGCTGGACAGAGGCGGACACAACTGACATGACTTAGCAGCAGCAGAGATCTCTTCAGGAAAGTTGAAAACATCAAGGGAACATTCTACCCAAAGATGGGCACAATAAAAGATAAAAGTGGTAGAGACCTGGTAGATGCTGAAGAGATCAAGATGAGATGGAAAGGATACATGGAAGAACTGCATAAAAAAGATCTTAATGAACCAGTTACCATGATGGTGTGGTTAGTCACCCAGAGACAGACATTCTGGAGTGTGAAGTCAAGTGGGCCTTAAGAAGCACTTTGGTTAATAAAGCTGGTGAATGCAATTAAATTCCAGCAGAACTATTCAAATCCCTCAAAGACAATGCCATCAAGGTTCTGCATTCATTATGTCAGCAAATCTGGAAGATCCAGCAGTGGCCACAGAACTGGAAAAGGTTAATGCTCATCCCAGTTCCCAAAAGGGGTAGTGCCAAAGAACATGCTAACCATCATACAGTCGTACGCATCTCCCATGCAGGTAAGGTCACACCTAAAATCTTGCATGCTAGGCTTCAGCATAATGTGAACCAAGAACTTTCAGATGTCTAAGCTGGCTTTAGAAAAGGAAGAGGAACTAGAGATAAAATTGCCAACATTTGCTGGATTATAGAGAAGGGAATATCAGAAAAACATTGATCTCTGTTTCATTGACTACGCTAAAGCCTTTGACTGTTTGGATCATGACAAACTGTGGAAAGCTGTTAGAGAAATGGGAATACCAGACCATCTTACCTGTCTCCTGAGAAACCTGTATGTGAGTCAAGAAGCAACAGTTCCAACCCTGTATGGAACAACTGATTGGTTCAAGATTGAGAAAGGAGTATGACAGGCTGTCTGCTGTCACCCTGTTTGTTTAACCTATACACTGAGCACATCATGAGAAATGTCAGGTTGGATGAGTTACAAGCTGGAATCAACATAGGTGGGAGAAAATCAACATCCTCAGAGAGTCAGATGATACCACTCTAATGGCAGAAAGCAAAGAGGAGCTAAAGAGCCTCTTGACAAGGGTGAATAAGGAGAGTGAAAGAGCCGGCTTAAGACTAAATATTGAAAAAACTAAGAACATGAGATCTGGCCCCATTACTGCATGGCAAATAGAAGGGGGAAATGTGGAAAGAGTGATAAATTTCCTCTTCTTGGGCTCCAGAATCACTACAGACAGTGACTGCAGTCATGAAATCAGAAGACGATTGTTTCTTGGCAGGAAACCAATGACAAACCTAGACAGTGTATTGAAAAGCAGAGACAAGATTCTGCCAACAGAGGTCCATATAGTCAAGCCTATGGTCTTCCCAATGGTCACGTACGGTTGTGAGAGCTGGACCATAAAGAAGGCAGAACACCAAAGAACTGATGCCTTCAAACTGTGGTGCTGGAGAAGACTCCTGAAAGTCCTTTGGACAGCAAGGAGATCAGACCAGTCAATCTTAAGGGAGATCAACCCTGAATATTCCCTGGAAGGACTGATGCTGAAGCTCCAGTATTTTGATCATCTGATGCGAACAAACAACTCATTAGAAAGTCCCTGATGCTGGGGAAAATTGAGGGCAGAAGAAGAGGTTGTCAGAGGATGAGATGGCTGGATGGTATAACCGATGAAATGAACATGAACTTGGGCAAACTCCAGGAGACGGTGAGGGATAGGGAGGCCTGGCGTGCTGCAGTCCGTGGGGTTGCAAAGAATTGGACATGACCGGGGGACTGAATAACAACAACAAACGGGAATATTTCCTTAATAAACTTAAGACAAACTAGAATGAAAGAACATTCCGCAAAATGATCACCTTTTTTTTTTTTTTTTTTCTTTGAACTCCCAAACATGAACCCCTCCCCCGACCTCTCACCCCACATCATCCCTCCGGATCATCCCCATGCACCAGCCCCAAGCATCCTGCATCGAACACAGACTGGCGATTCGTTTCTTACATGATAGTATACATATTTCAATGCTATTCTCCCAAATCATCCCACCCTCTACCTCTCCCTCTCCCTCAGAGTCCAAAAATCCACTCTACACATCTGTATCTCTTTTGCTGTCTTGCATACAGGGTCCTCATTACCATCTTTCTAAATTCCATATACATGTGTCAATATACTGTATTGGTGTTTTTCTTTCTGGCTTATTTCACTCTGTATAATCGGTTCCAGTTTTATCCATCTCACTAGAACTGATTCAAATGTATTCTTTTTAATGGCTGAGTAATACTCCATTTTACTCCTAAAAAAAAAAAAAAGTTGAGGTTCAAGGAATGTAAGGAAAAATGAAAAATTGCTCCCAAATTAGCGAAGAATAAAGAGACTGAGTTTCAAATAATTTTCAAGGTGCTGTAAGATTAAAAATATTTCCTTTTTCATGTTTATGTATTATTTGTGTGAAAAGTATTATTAATCTATTACAGGACATTACTATATAGCAGATTGTGTTAGTTGGATACCCAGGCTAACTTTGTTGGACTTACAGACAAATTGGACTTATGAACATGCTCTAGGAACAGAACTTCTTCATATGTAGGAGATTTACTTTGTAGAAAACCCTAAAGTCTCCACCAAAAAGCTATTAGAACTAATATAAATTCAGTAAAGTTGCAAGATATAAGATTAATATACAGAATTGTGCTACTTTTCTATACAATAGTAATGAACTATCAGAAAGAGAAAACAATTTAAAATCACATCAGAAAGAATAAAATACCTATGAATAGATTTAACCAAGGTGGTAAAAGACCTATACTTTAAAAACTATTACAACTGATGAAGGAAATTGAAAATGATACAAAGAAATGGAGATATACCATGTTCAAGGATTAGAAGAATTACGTTTGTTAAAATGCCCATACTACTCAAAGCAATCTATAGATTTAATGCAATCCCTATCAAAATACCCAGGACATTTTTCACAGAAACAGAACTAATTCTAAAACTATTTGGAACCACAAAAGACCCTGAAATGCTAAAGTAGTCCTGAGGAATGAAGAACAAAGCTGGAAGTATCACATCTCCTGACTTCAGACATTCCTTCAAAGCTACCATAATCAAAACAGTATGGTACTGGCATAAAAACAGATGCATAAATCAATAGAACAGAACAGAGAGCCTGGAAATAAATCCCCACACTTGTGTGTAATTAATCTACAATGAAGGATGCAAAAATATATGGAGAAAAGACAGTCTCTGCAATAAGTGATACTGGGGAAATTGGAGAGCTCCATGTAATAGAATGAAATTAGAACACTGTCTCATACCATATGTGAAAATAAACTCAAAATGGATTAAAGACCTAAATGTAAGACTTAAAACCACAAAAATCCTAGAAGAGAATGTAAGTAGAATGCTTCTGACATAAATAACAGCAATATGTTATTTAGGAACCGTGAACTTCCAGATGTTCAAGCTGGTTTTAGAAAAGGCAGAGGAACCAGAGATCAAATTGCCAGCATCTGCTGGATCATGGAAAAAGCAAGAGAGTTCCAGAAAAACATCTATTTCTGCTTT
>SJYX01005306.1:530351-574974 GCA_006410675.1 Oreotragus oreotragus
GGTTTTTTTTCTTGCTTTTCGAAATGGGCTGGTTGTGTGGCAGGTGCGTTAGGAGTGATGATACATTCCTTTTATTAGGTATCTACTGTGTTTGAGAAACTTATCATGTGTTGTCTCATTTGATCCTCATAGCCAGTGATGATACATTCCTTTTATTAGGTATCTACTGTGTTTGAGAAACTTATCATGTGTTGTCTCATTTGATCCTCATAGCAATTCTCAAATGTGAATAATTATTATTCTCACTATACAGATAAGAAAAATAGGATCAGGGAGGTTAGATAACTTCCTTAAGATCACACAGCAACTACATGACAGAAGTTAAACCCAGGATGTTACTAGTTGAATATCGTGAACAATCCTGACATAGTAGGCACTTACAATGTAGGTTGCATGATTGAATTCAGTTGCTACTGACAAGGGCCTCAAAGGGTCTGTGAATACTGATATTGATGCACAATTCAACATGTCCTCTCGTTAGAAAACAAGTAGCTCACTGATATTCAGATGTAGCTGTTTCCATTAGTTTGGATGTCTACCTGAAATGCCCAGTCAACACAGATCAATTTGTCCATCAAACCCTTTCTTCACAAGCAACAAATGTCAACTTTGAGCCAGCCCAGCTTGGAATCACAAATTCTGAATTACTGTTTCAGGAAAATTACTGTTTCCTTTATTGATAAGGCTTTGCTTCTGTGTGAAATCCATGCAAATAATTCTAATGAAATACTGATAGAGTTTTATTGGAGAACTTGGTAAGAGTGATACTGAAGTTTATTTAGAAAAGTAAATATGCAGAAATAATCCAGACTTGGGACAGAGATTGGTGACAAAGGACTAGGGTATAACCAGAATTACAATGAAGTTTAAATTGAAGACTTTAAAAAAGAATGCTGCAGGCCTGGTCAGTGAGAGAGAACAGAAAGCAGAAAGATGAGAAACAGCATCCCCTAACCACCCCCATGTGTCTATAAAAACTGAACATATGATAAGGCAGATGTTATAACTACCAAAAATTATTATGTTAATATATGCTTTTACATCAAAAATAAAATATATATGAAAGTTCAAGGTAAAAGTAATATCTTTTCTTCCTGCAATCTCACTCCTAAGAAGAGATTATTAATATGTTTTTTGATGTATATTACAAATGTACCTACAAACATGCATACATTTTGGGAGATAGGCAGCACGGTGCATTGGTGATTGTTGTTCAGTTATGTCCAGCTCGTTGCGACCCCATGAACAGCAGCACACCAGAATTCCCTGTCCTTCACCATCTCCTGGAGCTTGCTTCGGTGATGTCATCCAACCATCTTGTCCTCTGTTGTCCCCTTCTCCTCCTGCCTTCAATCTTTCCCACCATCAGGGTCTTTCCCATTGAGTTGACTCTTCTCATTGGGTGATCAAAGTATTGGAGCTTCAGCATTAGTCCTTCCAATGAAGATTTAGGGTTGATTTTTTTAGGATTGACAGGTTTGATCTCCTTGAAGTCTGAGGGGCTCTCGAGAGACTTCTCCAACACCAAAGTTCAAAAGCATCAATTCTTCAGTGCTCAGCCTTTTTTATGATCTCTTACATCCATATATGAGTATTGGAAAAACCATAGCTTTGACTCTCTGGACCTTCTTGGCAAAGTAATGTGTCTGCTTTTTAATATGCTGTCTAGTGAAGTCAGGTGGGCCTTAGGAAGCATCACTATGAACAAAGCTAGTGGAGGAGATGGAATTCAAGTTGAGCTATTTCAAATCCTAAAAGATGATGCTGTGAAAGTGTTACATTCAATATGTCAGCAAATTTGGAACACTCAGCAGTGGCCACAGGATTGGAAAAGGTCAGTTTTCATTCCTATCCCAAAGAAAGGCAATGCCAAATGTGGGATATTGATCGGTTGTATTATATAATGACTTCCAAGTAAACCACAACATACCCGGAATACAATTCCTGGAAGAAATTTATGATCACCTGATTTTACTACAATGACTCGATGACTGTCACTCTTAAAAAGGAACATAAAATAGCTAACGTGTAATAAATTGAAATCAGTCTTTTTTGACTACAAAGAAAGCAGTATAGCTGGAAATATTGACCATCTATAACATTACTATAAAGGCAACAGATTAAAATTTCACCAAAATATGCTATTGTTACTTTAATTACAAATACTACTTTAAATTTGGCTTAATTAAAAATCTTGATTTTTTTATTTCGTAAAATCTCAATAATAATATTTCATCTCACATGCTAGTAAAGTGATGCTCAAAATTCTCCAAGCCAGGCTTCACCAATATGTGAACCGTGAACTTCCAGATGTTCAAGCTGGTTTTAGAAAAGGCAGAAGAACCAGAGATCAAATTGCCAACATCCCCTGGATCATGGAAAAAGCAAGAGAGTTCCAGAAAAACATCTATTTCTGCTTTATTGACTATGCCAAAACCTTTGACTGTGTGGATCACAATAAACTGTGGAAAATTCTGAAAGAGATGGGCATACCAGACCACCTGACCTGCCTCTTGAGAAACCTGTATGCAGGTCAGGAAGCAACAGTTAGAACTGGACATGGAAAACAGACTGGTTCCAAATAGGAAAAGGAATACATCAAGGCTGTATATTGTCACCCTGCTTATTTAACTTCTATGAAGGGTACATCATGAGAAATGCTAGGCTGGAGGAAGCACAAGCTGGAATCAAGATTGCCAGGAGAAATATCAGTAACCTCAGATACGAGATGACACCACCTTTATGGCAGAAAGTGAAGAAGAACTAAAGAGCCTCTTGATGAAAGTGAAAGTGGAGAGTGAAAAAGTTGGCTTAAAGCTCAGCATTCAGAAAACGAAGATCATGGCATCCGGTCCAATCACTTCATGGGAAATAGATGGGGAAACAGTGGAAACAGTGGCTGACTTTATTTTTCTGGGCTCCAGAATCACTGCAGATGGTGATTGCAACCATGAAATTAAAAGACACTTACTCCTTGGGAGAAAAGTTATAACCAACCTAGACAGCATATTAAAAAGCAGAGACATTACTTTGTCAACAAAGGTCCTTTCTAGTCAAGGCTATGGTTTTTTCAGTAGTCATGTATGGATGTGAGAGTCGGACTAGAAAGAAAGCTGAGTGCCAAAGAATTGATACTTTTGAACTGTGGTGCTGGAGAAGACTCTTCAGAGTCCCTTGGACTGCAAGGAGATCCAACCAGTCCATCCTAAAGGAGATCAGTCCTGGGTGTTCATTGGAAGGACTGATGTTGAAGCTGAAACTCCAATACTTTGACCACCTGATGCGAAGAACTGACAAGACAAGACCCTGATGCTGGGAAAGTTTGAGGGCAGGAGGAGAAGGGGAAGGCAGAGGATGAGATGATTGGATGGCATCATCGACTCAATGGACATGGGTTTGGTGGACTGCGGGAGTTGGTGATGGACAGGGAGGCCTGGAGTGCTGTGGTTCATGGGGTCACAAAGAGTCTGATATGAGCAACTGAACTGAACTGAAAAATATATGCCAACAATAGCACAAATAAAGAGAAAGGATCACATCTCTCCCAAAGAACTTCCCATTTCACTAAAAGTCAAAGTTCTCACAAAGTTCTACAAGTCTGTATATCAGTTGTCCCCATTTCCTTTGTGACTTCCTCTCCTTCTATTCTTACCCACTGCTCACTGTGCTCCAGTCACACTAACCAATTAGGCTATTCCTAGAGAATCCTGGGCAAATTCCCATCATAGGTCCTGAGCCTTGGTGGCTGCCTCTGCCCAAAAGGCCCTCACACCCAGGTGACCAGAGGCTAAACCAGTTCTAAATGAGGCCCAACCAGACAAATCTATTTACAGTTGCAGTTTGTGCACTCATTTCCAACCCTCTTGCCCTCTTTTTTTCACAGCATTTATCACCTTTTAACATACTATATTATCTCCTTGTTTAAATTTATAATTTATTTTGTAATGAACAAAATGCTAGAATATAACCTCCAGCAGAGTATGGATTTTTGTCTCTTTTGTTGAAAAATGTGTCCCAAGTCCATAGCACAGTGGCTAGTATATAAATGTTTATTTGTTGAATGTATAAATAAATGAAAGAACATTTTAGGTGGTGGGGTGGGGGGGAGAGAGTGATGTTTGAGACAGTACAGATATTATTCTAAGAACCCAGAGCACAAAAACAGAAGACATGACCTAAGTAGGCGGTTCAGACTCATTTTAGCTTTTTGTATAGAGTATCCTGATGAAATGGTACTTTAAGAATATCAGTAGAGCAAAGGTTAACAAGTTTAATCTCAAACACAAGTCAATTTTTCACAAAGAGGAGACGAAGTAAGTGAAAAGGAACACACAGTTTTGCGTCAGTCACATCCAAACTGCATATCCTATGCTCAGAGTTACCGTGACAGAAGAACAACATGCTTTTTGCCCAAAGCAGCTGGATGTGTGTGTCTATTATTTCCCTTTTATTAATTTTTTAAAAATTCATTGCACACAAAATGCTAAAGCTAAGGGATTTGCAGACCATCCATTAGAGATAAGGAATACCTAGCTGCTGTTTGTTCATTTCCAACTCGCAGACATCTGCAGCCATAGGTGTCACCCAGAGTATTAATGTAAACAGGTCATTCAAACAAGGAATTCAGGTAGAAAATGGAAATCACTGAAGTACCATTAACGCCCACACCAGCTTGCTTCATCTGGAAACTAGGTAATAGGTACCCATCACCTGAGCTGATGGTAACAGGACACATCAGGTTGTTCTGTCCTTCTGCAAGCTTGCTGGCACCTTCCCAAATGAAAACATAGTCAATGTTCATGAACCAGCTCAGATGTGATCTCCCGTTTGTGAAGACTCAGGAATCGAACCCAGGTCTCCCACATTGTAGGCAGATGCTTTATTGTCTGAGCCACCAGGGAAGTCCTATATATATATAGGGCAGAAAAATTTGAGAGTACTCTGACTTAAATTACATCAAATCTACAGATCAATTGATGGTTTGTCATTTTTATTTTTTGAAACTTCCAACTCATGCACTAATTCTAATTTTTCTATAGTTTTTGAATTCTCAATGAAGGTAGTATTTGTGAATAATGATAGTTTTGTTTCTTCTTTTCAAATCATTATGCTTTTTTTCCTTCCTTTTTCTTATCTAATTAATCTGGCAAAGATTTCCATTTTAATATTATATATAAGCCATCACTGGAATCTCCTTTATCTAAAAAGAGATACCATTTTTTATGTTTAGTACTAATTCTAATTTTTCTATAGTTTTTGAATTCTCAATGAAGGTAGTATTTGTGAATAATGATAGTTTTGTTTCTTCTTTTCAAATCATTATGCTTTTTTTCCTTCCTTTTTCTTATCTAATTAATCTGGCAAAGATTTCCATTTTAATATTATATATAAGCCATCACTGGAATCTCCTTTATCTAAAAAGAGATACCATTTTTTATGTTTAGCCATTAAAAATAAAGTTTTCCCTATGCTTTTTGAAGCTAACCTTTTTTAGATTACGGTAGTCTTCTATGATTAGTTTGCAAATCATAAAGAAATGTTCAATTTTATTTTTAAAAATTCTACACTATCAAAATTATCATATTTTACCTCATTTTATTTGTAAGCATGGTGAAGTACAATTACAATAAAGTTTCTAGTATTTGAAACATTAGACTAACCTGGCGTTCCTTTAATTAATGCAACTGAGTTTCGATAAGTTAGTTGGTTTTTTAAGGATTTTTGCATCATGGTCATGAGTCTGATGATCTACAATTTAGTATCCTTGTCAGATGGTGGTGTTATGACTATGTTAGCCTCATATCAATCATATTCCATTGTTGTTGTTTTTTAATTGCTAAGTCATGTCTGACTCTTCTGCAATGCCATGGACTGTAGCCACCAGGCTCCCCTGTCCATGGGGTTTCCCCAGACAAGAATACTGGAGGGGGTTGCCATTTCTTTCTTCAAAGGATTTTTTCGACCCAGGGATTGAACCCATGTCTCCTACACTGCAGGTGGACTCTTTACCGCTGGGCCACTAAGGAAGCCCATGTACCATCAGAAATTAAAGCGTTATCTCCTGTTTACACTTATGTGCTCAGTCATGCTCAACTGTACAGACTGCAGCCTGTCAGGCTCCTCTCTCCTTGGAAGTTTCCAGGCAAGAATACTGGAGTTGGTTGCCATTTCCTCCTCCAGGCGATTTTCCTGACCAGAGATCAAACCCACATCTCCTGAGTCTCTTGCATTGCAGGCACATTCTTTACCACTTGAGCCATCGGGGAAGACGGAGATGAAGTTTATACAGTTAACACTTGAAAACAGACAGACAGTATTTCATGTACATGAAGGACACAGGATTAAAAGACATAAAAATGTATAGAGAAAGTTACACAAATTTCTTAAGAGTTATGAAATTAAAACTATTTTAAATAGTGAATTGGATTTCATTTAATTAATGAAAACTAGTTTAAATAGAGAAATGTACCATGTTATGGATTTAAAAACTTAAAACTGTAAAGATGTAAACTCCTCCAAGTTGACTGATAAGACTGACTGCAAACTCAGTCAAAATCGAGCAGGTTTCATTGTGAGAGGTGAGAAGCTGATTTTATGGAAATAAAGATCTAAGAATACCCAAAATATTCTTGAAAAGTCTTGACCAGATATCAAGACTTATTATAAATCTATAGTAATCAAGATGAACTTCCTAAGTGGCACTCGTGGTAAAGAATCTTCCTGCCAATGCAGAAGACACAGGTTCAGTCACTGATGTGGGAAGATCCTGTGTACCTCAGAGCAACTGAGTCCCTACCCCACAACTACTGGGCCTGAGCTCTGGAGCCCGGGAGCTGCAACTGCTGGGCCCACGTGTCACAGCTACGGAAGCTCCCACGCCCCTGCTCCGCAAGCCCATCCTCTGCAACAAGAGAAGCCGTCTCAATGAGAAGTCCGCGCAGCACGGGACAGTAGCCACTGCTCAACGCAACAAGAAAACAAGGCCACGCAGCAGCAGAGACCCAGCACAGCCATAAAGGAAGAAAGAAAATCATTTTCTAGAAAAGATGAGACTCTGACATCTAACAAACCTAGTTCTAAATCCAACTCTGTCAATCAGCCTTGTGACCCTGTGCTGGTTAATTATCCTAAAAGTCAGTAGTTCTAAACTTCACCACACTTTGTATTCACTTGGAGAACTTTCAAAAAATACAGATGCCCAGGTTCCACTTTCAGGGTTTCTGATTTAACTGGTCCAGATGGATGGTAGCCTGAGTACTGATAAGTGTAAAAGTTCCCAGGTGATGGGCTGAAAGCTACTGCTGTAAGGCCTAGTTTCCTTATCTGTGAAACGGCGATGACAACGCTAATAATAATAGCTTATTGGAAGGTTGTTATAAAGATAAAAATGGTATGGGGAGGGAGGAGGGAGGGGGGTTCGGGATGGGGAACACGTGTATACCTGTGGCAGATTCATGTTGATGTATGGCAAAACCAATACAATATTGTAAAGTAATTAACCTCCAATTAAATAAATTTATACTAAAAAAAAAAAATACAACAGTGCCTGGGATTCAATAACTTTAAACTCTTATTAAACTGCTCACTCTATTAGGTTTTGAAGTTTGATTGAAACGTATACTGAAGATATTTTTAAGAAATAGGATTTGATGACAATCTGTATGCAAAGGAATTAAAGACGAGAGCCCCAGTTGGCATGTTCAAGGTAGGCAGGTGGGGGGAGGGGCAGGGGAGGAGGCGCCGGGAGGGGGCAGCAGGGCAGAGAGAGGACAGGACACAGAAAAGGAAGCAGACCAGTCTTTTGACTTCAGTTATCTGGACACGATCTCATTTACTCTCTGTTGTAATTTTCCAAGTTTATACAAGCAATTCAAAATCCAGTGAAAGGCTTGGCTTTATGTTGACTGGCCTTACTGTGGGTGGAATCTTAGCAATGCTGGTGTCTTGTAGATATAATGTGCTCTTTGTTTGAAGATTTTGTTTTCTAACCAAGGAAATGATTAATTAAGCATGAATTCTCCCATCCCCCTCTATGATGTTTTGAACAGCTGGTACTTATTTGGGATATGATAATGATTTTGCTTGGAATCCATGGTGATAAAGTATTTGTTTATTATCATGAGCATATTATAGTCATGTTATATGATTTTCTAAGCCAATCTTGCATTAGAAATTTACCTTCCTGCAAACAAGATTTTTGAAAATTTACTTCTTAAACTCAGAGGTCAAAAAAAAAAAGATTCTCTAAATCATGTAATGAGTTAGGTACCCCTAAGTCCTAAAAACAAAAAGTGTGAAATATCTATAATTCATAGTAACATTAAATTTTCTTTAGGTAAACCGATCTGGCATTTTCAGAAACTACTTTTATTGAAATAGGTATTATATTTATTTCCTTAAAATGTCACTTAGCAAATAAACACTGAAGTAGAATGACCACTAAAATACTGTGAGGAAGAGATGCCTTAAACAAGGGAGGACCTTGTCCGGGTGGTAAGAACCATTAGGAAAGTTGACTGGCTTTGCTCCCAGCTAGAGTCCATCTAGACCACCTGTCAAATGCCAAGAAAAATAAGAGCATTCTGCAGAGGCCAGTGTCTCCAGCTCTCTCCTCTGATCACCCTCCTTCCTGACCCCTTGACCCTCCCTGCAGGAGCTACTTTGAGCAACTGTGCCCAGCACCTGGGAGGCAAAGAACTCTGCCGAGGCCAGCAAGTCAACATTCCACCAGGAACACTGTGGCTAGAGTTCAACAAATTCAGCTGCGATCCTTCCACACCCTCCATCCAGGCTTGCACCCAAGCCCCTCCTTCTTCACTACTGAAAATTATACTGAAACAACCCAGTCTCTCTTCTAATCCTTCCCCAGTCAGTCCCTATTCTTCTTCCCTCCTCCATGCCTCTCATCTGTGAGGCTCTCCACTGTGCCTTGAGAAACTCCCGTTTCTATAAGGAACTTCCTTTGGTCTACAAACAATTCCTTGAGCATCCCCCACAAAGTATTAACAAGAAATTGTTAGCTTTCTTTCCAAACCTCACTTCATTAGGCATCAACCTTAGATCACCCCCTAAATCATCTAGACTCAAACCTTGGAGTGAACATGACCGCCTCTTCACATTTGATTCCCATATCCAATCTGTGGCCATGTTTACAATTCTAACTATGTCCTCAACTAAATGATTTAAAAAGAAAACAGCAGTATTATTTTATTTATTGTGTTTTTACACTAGAATGCTGTGTTTTCCATATATTAATTTTTTTAATTAAGAAATAATTTCCTATTGAGTGATATTGACAGCAGCACCAAGTCTTCAAAAAAATCTCTTATTTCTCACCAACAACCATGTATCCTAGTATATCTGAATCGTCTCCACTGTGCAGATTCACTCCAAGACCTTTAATTATGTTGTTTCCTCATTATATGGGATGCTCTCAACCTGGAGTTGTCAAGGTTTTTTGGAGACTTGACTGCTGCTATCTGCTTTTATACCCGTGTCTCCAGCATTTAGCACAATGCACAGAAAGAGCTCAAGAAATGTTTGTTGTATTAAAAAAATAATAATAAAAATAAATTACTCGTTCCTGGGTACAGCATGTTTTCTGGCTGACGGTCACCATAGAAATAAATTCCTCAGCTTACACTGACTGGCCAAGAAAAGAGAAGATATGAAGACTGACAAGGAAGAACTCATGACAATTGTCATGCTGAGAAAGAATGAGAAACTCTTAGATTCTTCTTTCTCATGGGGTTAAAGAACTGTCAGAGGTGGAGTGAAGCAACTGCAAATAGTTTGCTTCCCTATTAATCCTTCAGGGGAAGAAAACCTGTTCTAAGTAGAAGATGCAACAGCTGCTGCTCTACCAAGTGCATTCCACAAAAGTCACAAGAAAATTGATGAGAATTCAAATACTCTGATAACAGTAGGAAGAAACTGCCAACGAAAAACACCAGGAGAAGGGAGTTGGAGACTTTTCTCTTAGAAAACTAAAGAACTAAACCACATGTATCAGGATGACCCAGTAAACAGAAGTTAGAGAAGATAGCATCAGACGCCCCTGTAATGTTTATGTGGAGTATAAACGTTGAACAATTAAGAAGTTAAAATATAGTAATCTCCTCTTTCTAGATCCCCATCTACGTTGACTTCCAACACCTTGGATGAGATCATTTACCAAGAGATAAAGCCCTTTGTGTTTACTCCTTAGGAGTTTAGTGATCAAGTTCATTTAGAAAATGAGTGACATTATCAGAGAAATGCAAATCAAAGCCACAGTAAGGTACCATTTCACATCAGTCAGAATGGCTGCGATCCAAAAGTCTACAAGCAATAAATGCTGGAGAGGGTGTGGAGAAAAGGGAACCCTCTTACACTGTTGGTGGGAATGCAAACTAGTACAGCCACTATGGAGAACAGTGTGGAGATTCCTTAAAAAACTGGAAATAGAACTGCCATACGACCCAGCAATCCCACTGCTGGGCATACACACCGAGGAAACCAGAATTGAAAGAGACACGTGTACCCCAATGTTCATCGCAGCACTGTTTATAATAGCCAGGACACGGAAGCAACCTAGATGTCCATCAGCAGATGAATGGATAAGAAAGCTGTGGTACATATACACAATGGAGTATTACTCAGCCATTAAAAAGAATACATTTGAATCAGTCTAATGAGGGGGATGAAACTGGAGCTGATTATATAGAGTGAAGTAAGCCAGAAAGAAAAACACCAATACAGTATACTAACGCATATATATGGAATTTAGAAAGATGGTAACGATAACCCCATATGAGAGACAGCAAAAGAGACACAGATGTAAAGAATGGTCTTTTGGACTCTGTGGGAGAGGGCGAGGGTGGGATGATATGGGAGAATCTGAAACATGTATAATATCATATGTGAAATGAATCGCCAGTCCAGGCTCAAAGCATGATACAGGATGGTATGGGGAGGGAGGTGGGAGGGGCGTTCAGGATGGGGAACACATGTACATCCATGGCGGATTCATGCTGATGTATGGCAAAACCAATACAATACTGTAAAGTAATTAGCCTCCAATTAAAATAAATAAATTTATATTTAAAAAAAAGAAAATGAGTGAGAGGCTTTGGAGAGGATAGACATTCCTGGCAAAGCAATGTACATACAGTCTCTTGGAGTAGCTAGATCTTCATGGGGGCTAAAGAAACCCTCTCCTTAGAAAAGGACAACATTTTGCAATACTCACCTGCAGTGAAGTCACCGTGTGCTTGTTAAAAATTCANAAAAAGAAAATGAGTGAGAGGCTTTGGAGAGGATAGACATTCCTGGCAAAGCAATGTACATACAGTCTCTTGGAGTAGCTAGATCTTCATGGGGGCTAAAGAAACCCTCTCCTTAGAAAAGGACAACATTTTGCAATACTCACCTGCAGTGAAGTCACCGTGTGCTTGTTAAAAATTCAGATTTCTGGACTTCAACTCGTTTTTACTGAATCAAGGTTTACCTACAGGGTAGTAGCTCAGTGTTGAATAACTAAGATGTTTAAAAAACAAGACAAAACAAAACTCTCCTCTCGAGGTCTCATTCAGATCCAAATCAGATCCACTGGTTTACGCTTTTGTTAAGCTCTTTCATTTCCACATACAAAGATACGGTTTGTGAGGGCCAGATGCTTTTTAGCAAGTTTCGCTGGTGACTACCACCTGGCTCAAGTCTGAGAAGAGGCTTAGAGGTGAGCCAAAAAGCTACCTGCGTGGAGGTTTCTCTTCTCTGAGACCATCCTCCCTTGATCTCAGGTCTGAAGAACTGCGGGCAGGAAACTCCTCCTAAGGTCCACAGCCTCTGCCTCTCCTCTTGCACAGAATTGTTACCTCGAAGTTTGTGCTCCTAAAAACTCCTTATATTTATCACATTATCCCATGTAGTTTTCTGTTCTAGCAGATTTATGCATTTTTTTGATTTTGCTATCTAATTACTCTAATATACTCCTCCTGCTAAGCTTTAATTACTAAATTTATAAAAAATAATTAATCATCTTTGTTTTTAATTTAGTGATAAAGCAATTACAGCAAATATTCATTACAGCATCTAGGTGGTGAATTTATTCATTTTCACTGTTCAGTCTTTTTTAAACATCCTGTATGTTTGAATTTTTTCATAAAAAAATTATTGGGAGGGGAGTGAATTCCAAAGGTACAGAAGCAAACAAAATAAAAAGTAAATTCTTCCTCTCTTCCTCCACTTGCTTCAATCTAACTCCCAGAAGGTAATCACTGTTAATAATTTCTTATTCATTCTATCAGAAGTTGTCTATGAATATATAAGAACGTTTTTCCACTTGATGGTATATATCATGTGACATAAATGCATAAAAGCATAAAAACAAGTCTGAACTTGCTGTTTTAGATATCAGCATATTAGAGATCAGTCCACTTTTTAGTTGCTATATAAAATTCCTTTTCTTGAATATACATAAATTTGAGCAGTACCACAGTGAAACATATAAAGGCTATACAGGTAGTTTACAGATTATATTTTGTTTACACTGTTATTTGTTTCATTGACACACACATATGCACACATGTCACAGTGACATATCTACTGCTATCTTTTTATATTCATCAGGTACTTTTGTAAGATAAAATCCTGGAAAGGAGAGTAACAGGTCCAGGTTTGCACTGAAATGTTTTAAGGTATTACAAAATTGACTCCTAAAAAGCCACACCAATTTAAATATCTATGGAGTGTCTATTTTCATATATTCTCAAATATATTTTCCAATTTTTAATCGTTACTAATATAATAAAGGAAAAAAGAACTCTGATTTTCATTTCATTTCTTTAAAAGTAAAAGAAATTAGTATCTTTTCACATGTCTGCCATCTGTTTGGGGTTTTTTCCATACATTGCTGACTCGTGTTCTTTACCTAAATTATATTACGGTTTTCAGCTTTTCTTGTTGATTTATTTGAAAGCTCTCTGTGTATTACAGACATTAACCTGTCTGCCGTGTCTGCCATAAGGAGATGGTGCCAGTCAGTCTTTGGCCTGTTTCTCCCATTTGGAGTCCTTATTTTCATTGCAGAAGTTAGGAGTGAGCTGTTGCCACAGAAAGTTTCTTATGCTCATTCAAACAGTACGTGATCATCACAATGAATTGGAACAACACGTAAAAATACTATATACACTTACATATGAAATCTGCTGCTGCTGCTGCTAAGTCACTTCAGTCGTGTCCGACTCTGTGCGACCCCAGAGACGGCAGCCCGCCAGGCTCCCCCATCCCTGGGATTCTCCAGGCAAGGATACTGGCGTGTGTTGCCATTTCCTCCTCCAATGCATGAAAGTGAAAAGTGAAAGTGAAGTCGCTCAGTCGTGCCCGACTCTTAGTGACCCCATGGACTGCAGCCTACCAGGCTCCTCCGTCCATGGGATTTTCCAGGAGAGAGTACTGGAGTGGGGTGCCATTGCCTTCTCTGTCACATATGAAATCTAAATACAAACAAAAACTGAATTCAAGGATACAGAGAAAAGATTAATAGTTGCCAGAGGCAGGCAGTGAGTGAGAGAATTGGGTGAAAGTGGTCAAAAGGTAAAAACTTTCAGTTACAAGATAAATTCTGAGGATAAAGTGTATAGTAGGGTGACTACAGTTAACAATGTGTATGTGTATGCGTATGTATGTGTGTTAGTTGCTCAGTCATGTCTGACTCTTTCCAACCCCATGGACTGCGGCCCACAAGGCTCCCTGTCCAAGGAATTCTCCAGGCAAGAACAGTGGAGTAGGTAGCCATCCCCTGCCCCAGGGGATCTTCCCAACTTATGAATTGAACCCACATCTCCAACATTTTAAGCAGATTCTTTACCATCTGAACCACCAGCAAAGCAGGGAAGCCACAGTTAACAATACTATATTGTATATCCCTGTCCAAGGAATTCTCCAGGCAAGAACAGTGGAGTAGGTAGCCATCCCCTGCCCCAGGGGATCTTCCCAACTTATGAATTGAACCCACATCTCCAACATTTTAAGCAGATTCTTTACCATCTGAACCACCAGCAAAGCAGGGAAGCCACAGTTAACAATACTATATTGTATATTGGAAAGCTTCTTTGTGTGTGTGTGTGTGTAGACAGACAGATATATAGAGTTAGATACATACATATATGTAGAACAGATACAGATACATAACAACCTAAATGTTTTGTCCACCTATATAATGAAATATCACGTATCCACTTAGAAAGGGTATTGTATCTTGTTACAAGTAAAAGCAGTTTACAAACTAGTATGTACTTACATATACATAATGCTTTGCAATTTACAGACTACATCCTGCCATGTGAGACTTCCAAATCTGAAATGTGTCACTTTCACCATTCTGTAGATAGTAAAACTGAGAATCAGGAGCCAAGGAATTTCTCTGAATTCACAGTCAGTAAATGTGAGATCCAGGACTCACACTTTGAGTTTTTCCAAGCCTAAGACACCTGATCTTTTCACCTTATCATACAGATGCAGAGAATAACAAGCATACCTAGCAGTATTTAGAGGCAGTGATATTTTTTCATAAGTATGTGGATTAAGTCTTTTGAATTACAGTTGTAGTAGCACACATCATGAAATTATACATTAATTCTCAAAATTCAAGTTCAAATTTTCACCTTAATTCTAATGTATACATTTTACTGCATTTAAGCACATTCAAATTCCATATTATGTGTTACAAAAGAAGTACTCATTGGGGAATGTGTCTGGTGACACAGACCAAAATGATCTATTACTCTCTGTCACTTATGAAATTATATCTATAACTGACTAATATATCACACAGTCTTAACTTGGGACCTTTTCAACATTAAGAGAGAACTGAATTTTTCCTTCTGTCAGTTTGATTTTGTTTTCCATGGAAAACAGGAACACTTGCTGCTAAATGTCCCATTAGCATTTCCTGACCTTCTCCACAGTTGGCCTGCGACTGTGAACCTGCTGTGGCCACTGAGACACACAAAAGAAATGGAAAAAGCCACTTAATGTCTGGAGTGGTCCAAAATGCCGAGGAACAGCCAAAGTAGGCGGGGTAAAAGATGAAATATAAATAAGTAGGGCCTGTTGGATGACCAGAAATGAGAGACTCAAGGAACCTGAAGACCTGGTTCAGGTTCATATCTGAACCCATACCATCATCTTCATCCTGCAAACCCTACCCCACCCCCCACCAAACAAACAAAACACCAAGGAAACATCTGGGAGAGCTGGTGACATCATATGTATTTACAAATCTCCCCTCCATAAAACAGACTATACTTTTTTTTTTTTAGGAAGCACAATTATTGAACAAAAGTAGTCCGCGGAAAATTTCCAGCCTCACAGTACACTTCCACAACTATTGCATCCACATGTCACTGTTGAAAGAATTGTGCAGTGGGATGGAAAAAAAATGGAAGAAAATTGAGGGAAAACCCCAATATTCTCTAGTTTGGAGAAACAGATGTCAGGGGGTGGGAGATGGGGATAAGAATAAATGCCCAGTTACAGCCACTCCCCCTGCAATTGATATTTTTCCTTTCTATAAAAACAACATTCTGAGGCCATAGGTATCAACAGGCAGGACAGTTTCCTCTGACCATCAGGTGTTGGGAACAAGGAAGGTGGCCCACACCAGAATTTAGCTCACCCACCTCCTTTTCCCAGCCCTTTTCTCTTGGCCTGCCTCTGCTGCAAAGTCTGAGAAAGGTAATGACTCCCTTCTTCTGCCTCCCAGCAATCAGGAGTGTGGCAGGAGATACACTCCAACCAAAGAAAAGAAGGCGGAAGTCTCTTGTGCCGCCTCTTGCTCTCTCCCTGCTCCCTCCTGAGAGACAGGCACCGCCGGAGGGGCAGCAGACCTCACAGAAAGCAGCAAGGCGGAAAGACATCAAGAGACGCACCATGGCATCACTGCTGCCAGTCCTGGACGGACCGCCCCTGGACCTTTTGTTTTCTGCTTAAGCTACAGTAGAGTTGCTTCTGAGTACTTGAAATTGAACACAATTTTAATACAACTAAATATCTCCTAGAGCCGAGCCCCTTTCTTACCGAGTGCCAACACCAGGGCAGCGGTGCCAGAAAAGAGGCAGGAGGACACATCAGGGGGAGGCTAGCAAGAAAGATACATGCTCAAATATGAGACGAGGCAGGAGAAGTGGAAAGGGAATAAAGGGGGCACAGAGGTAAGAGATCCTCAGAAAAACCTCACCCAAGTTTCCTCATTTACTTCCAACCCAAGCAAAATGAGAAAAGGAACATAAGTATGGAAGAAACCCTGCTTTGTGCTAAAAATTAAGAAGGATGCTTTTGTATGGCTTCCAAATGATTCTGATAAAACCAGACAGAAAGACAACAAAATCTAGAGATAACACTTACAGTCCTCTAATGAGGAAAAAAAAAAGGGAGTACACCACATTCTGGCAGGGCCCTACTAACGCTGACAAGTGTGGAGGGGAAAGGGCTGGGAGGAGGACAGCAGGGAAGAGAAGGGAGCACCCGTCAGAATCACAGCTGTAGCTGTGGGCCAGCGCCATTCAGAAGTAGCTACTCAAGGAGACCCCGGGCACCATGCTCATATTCCACCCAGCAGGAGCAGGCAGTGTGGCAAGACTTCTCCCCAGGGAGGCATGCTTTCTTTTTGAGGCTCTGGGTAGCAGAGCAAGAATGGAGGATGGAGAGAGCCACGCCTGTGGAGAGCTGTGTACAAAGAGTCAGCTTCAGGCAAAGAAGGTGATGGATAAACACTAAATGCTTACCCATGTGATAGCCCAGGACCCTGCTCCTTTTCCTCTCATCTTAATTGGCTGGTAATGTGAATACAGGGCTTCCCAGGTAGTGAGAGTGGTAAAGAACCCACCTGTCAATGCAGGAGACACAAGAGATGTGGGTTTGATCCCTGGGTTGGGGAGATCCCCTGGAGAAGGAAATGGCAACCCACTCCAGTATTCTTGCCTGGAGAATCCCACAGACAGAAGAGTCTGGAGGGCCACAATCCATGGGGTTGCATAGAGTCAGGCATGACGGAAGTGAGTCAGCACGCAATGTAAATAGAAGCCATCAGTCCTCCAGCTTAAAATTATTATCATCATCAACAGATATATAGAGAAGAGATCAAAGGATAATTCAGTCACCCTGTTTTTGGTTAAACAGGTAAACACCAAAAGTAAACAGATCTCTCTTTATGTGAGAAGATAAACAGAAGAAAAAAAGGAGCCTATGAAATGTATGAGTCTATGAATATGAAGATATTCTGCAGAGGAAGCATATGCATTTGAAAAAGATTTATAACAGGAAGAAAAACTTCAGATGAATTTCCTGGTGCTTTCTACAAATTTAAGAAAATATAGACTAATTAATGCTTACAGCCTCAAAAGCAGAGGCTGAGAAATTGGCAGAAAATGTTTCAAAAATCTGAATTTAATACAGCCATAATGTAGGGGGAAAATAATATAAGATAAGCTTTCTTTGGAAGTGATGAAGACCAACAAATACAAAGTAGATGCATCCCAATGTTCATAGCAATATTATTTACAATAGCCAAGACATGGATGCAACCTAAATATCCATCAACAGATGAACTGATACAGAGGATGTGGTGTACACACACACACACACACACACAATGGAATCCTACTCAGCCATAAAAAAGAATGAAGTAATGCCATCTGCAGCAACATGGATAGACCTAGAGATTATCACACTAAGTGAAGTAAGTCAGAAATAGAAAGACAAACACCATATGATATTACTTTTATGTAGAATCTAAAATACAATACAAATGAACTTATTCGCAAAACAGAAAGACTCATAGACAAAGAAAACAAATTTATGGTTACCAGAGGGGGAAGAGGTGTGGGAGCGATGAATTAGGAGTTTTGGATTAGCAGACACGAACTTCTATAGATAAACTCGATCTTACTACACAGCTGCTGCTGCTGCTGCTAAGTCGCTTCAGTCGTCTCCGACTCTGTGCGACCCCATAGACCTACCAGGCTCCCCCGTCCCTGGGATTCTCCAGGCAAGAACACTGGAGTGGGTTGCCATTTCCTTCTCCAATGCATGAAAGTGAAAAGTGAAAGTGAAGTCACTGAGTCGTGTCCAACTCTCAGCGACCCCATGGACTGCAGCCTACCAGGCTCCTCCGTCCATGGGACTTTCCAGGCAAGAGTACTGGAGTGGGGTGCCATTGCCTTCTCCAACTACAAAGCACAGGGAGTTATATTCGGTATTCAGTAATAAACCATAATGGGAAAGAATATGAAAAAGAGTATACATATATATACATATATGAATCACTTTGTTGTACATCAGAAACTAACACAACATTGTGAATAAATGATACTAAAATTTTAAAATATATGTATATACTTAGAAAATATATTTTTTATCATGTTAATCATGCTATCATGCTAAGTCGCTTCAGTTGTGTCCGACTCTGTGCAACCCCAGAGACGGCAGCCCACCAGGCTCCCCAGTCCCTGGGATTTTCCAGGCAAGAACACTGGAGTGGGTTGCCATTTCCTTCTCCAGTGCACGAAAGTGAAAAATGAAAGTGAAGTCGCTCGATCCTGTCTGACTCTTAGCGACCCCATGGACTGCAGCCCACCAGGCTCCTCCGTTCATGGGGTTTTGCAGGCAAGAGTACTGGAGTGGGGTGCCATTGCCTTCTCCGACATATTTATATATATATACATATATACTCAAATTCGTGACATGGAAGAAAACAATGGACGTTTTCTCAGGCTTCAGAGAAAAAGATTAACAAGTCGAAATATCAAGCAAGAAATGACAAATCTAAGTCACCCGTCTGATCTACTCAACATATGGAGAAAGGAACAAACAGAACAAAAGCAGTATTAAGCAAAATACAGAAAAAAGTGTTGTGACTGACTTTACAGATTCAAGCAAATCTGCTAAAGAGATATCTCAGTCATACTCGGCAGACATTTTTAAACTTCATGAATAGGAAAAAGGACCCCACAAACATTCAAAGGGGAAAAAATGGATTCATTCCTACTGGTCTGAAGTCCCTTGACTATAAGCAAAAGAAAGCCAGATTATCTTAAGAAAAATTTTAACTTAAGCAAAAAATAAAAGTTTTGATTCATGTAATCTGGAAAGTTCTGGGAAGTCCAAGATGAATTTGGTTTTACAGTCAGCTGAATTAGGCTCCACGTGGTATCTTCCGAGCTATCTTCCTCTTTCCATTTCTCAATTCTGTGTGCCTCTGCTTGCCTTCATATTCATACTCATCCTTTTTCAATCTCTCTCTCTATCTACATCTATCTACCTATCTATCTAGATATATCTACAAGTAGGTAGGCAGATGGATGTGTAGATACACTGTTGACTAAAAGCTAGCTAGATAGGTAGACAGGTAATGTTATCATGATTGACTGATTGAAAGACAGACAAATAGACAAACAGAGATAAACAGATGATCTAGAGAGATAGCTGCCAGTACCCTCAGTAACCCCAGACTCACAATGCTTACTAACCAACCCGAGCAGAAAAAATTCTGTCTTCCAACTCATTATATCAATCTCAAGGGAGTTCCAACTGGCCCTGGTTGAGTCAGGATCCCATGTGAGAAGCAGTCACTATCTTCAGTGACCGGCGGACGTGGGGAAAGGTCAAAGCTGGCATAGAATGAGGCTCAACAGAACCATGTGGATTTTCCCAAAGAAACCAGAAAAACTAAATGAGAAAAACACTAACTACTACCATTTACTAAATAGCAAGAAAGAATGTTCACTCTGGCCCCAGACTGATAGCAATAAGCACTATGCAATCTTTTTTTTCAGGTTTTGGGGAAAACACAATAAAAAGAAATCTACATATAGGCAACACGGCATGCGTGAAAGTAGCAGAAATGCATTCTCAGGTATGCAAAGGCCCCAGATTGAGCCTACCTGAAATAAATTACTCAAAGAAGAACTCTAACAGATGGGAAATAAAGATGGGAGAACAACTAACAGATGGGAAATAAAGACAGCCAGTGAATAATAAACATAGGTTGAAACCCCACAAGATTTAAACAAAGCCTTGCTTTTTCCCCACTATTTTGTCAAGTAAGTAATGAATGTTTCAGAGGGCACCCACGAAAGGTTTGGGAAGGAGAGGAAAGTAGATGAACTTGGATCATGCAAGAGAACTACACTATACCGACAGCAAGCAAGCAAGTATGGGAACAAAGAAGACAAGAAGGGTTAACGTTTGAGGGATGGCCGCAGTGGGTAAGGATGTGAGCACTGGTAAGGTTAGGACTCCACTGTCCACGTGATTCTGGGAAAGCTGACGCTCAGCAGCTGCAGGCTTGTCTCCCATTCCTGCTGCCAGATGTTACCTGCCGTACAAGAATCGTCAGCCTGGGACAGAGCAGGCCCTTATATCCAACACTAGCAATACAGAGCCCTCTTGTTCTCGTGTCCTGATCCAGAGGTCAGGATTTGGCCTTAGAATCAGGAGCCAGTCCTGCTCTCAGTCTTGGCACTTTTCCATACTCCTGCCAATCATATTTTCCATCTTTCAAGAGGAAGCCCTTTGAGAGCTGAGTTGACCTCTTGTATCCTCAGGCAAACAACCGCAAGGATTTGGCCCATGCTTTACCAAACAGCCTGGGTTCTCAGAATGCTGAGAGCTCACTGTGCCAGCAGTTTCTCTTTCTTGGATGAATTAATTTTCATTCATGGAGTTCATTCAGAGTTGATATATCTCATACAGTCTACCTTGTTTTGCTATAAAAATTCTCATATTGCAAAGAATAAGAAGATTCTCATTTTATAAAGACTAAAACAGCATAAGCTAAAACTTTTCACTGCAACAGCAGATTTCAAAGTAGACAATTTTCTGGCCTGTTATTTGTAAAACCCAACTGTGAAAACCTAAAGGGTCATGCTTCCTTGGTGGCTCAGATGGTAAAGAATCTGCCCACAATGCAGGAGATCCAAGTTCAGTTCCTGAGTCGGGAAGATCTTCTGGAGAAGGGAATGACAACCCACTCCAGTACTCGTGCCTGGAGAATTCTACGGACAGAGGAGCCTGGTGGTCTATACTCCATGGGGTCGTAAAGAATCGGACACAACTGAGCAACACACCCACACAAGGGTTGTAAGGGGCTTCCCTGATGACTCAGTAGTAAAGAATCCTGCAAATGCAGGAAATATGGGTTCAAACTCTGGGTCAGGAAGATCCCCTGGAGAAGGAAAGTGCAACCTATTCCAGTATCCTTGCCTTGGAAATCCCATGGACAGAAGAGCTTGGCAGACTACAGTCCATGGGGTCACAAACAAGTCAGGGCTGCAAACACCATATACTTGTCTTTAAAAGAAGCAAAATCAAAGATGTCTACAATCAAAGAGATAGACAGTAACAAGTGCCAGCAAGGATGCAGAAAAATTAGAGTCCTCATATAGTACTGCTGGAAATGTAAAAGTCACTTTGGAAAAGAGCTTGGTAGTTTCTCAACATAGGGTTAAACTTAGTTACCATATAACCCAGCAATTCCATTCCTAGGTATATACCCAAAAAAACTTGTACGTAGAAGCATTATTCACAATAGCCAAAAAATAGAAATGAGCCAAACTGTTTATTGCATAAACAATACCAATACTTCCGGAATGTACCAAACCATTCAAACACAACAGTTCTAGGGTTATTTCAGTATCCATCCCATCTGAGCCAGCAGTAAATAATATTCAGTATAAGACATACCTGGCATGATGTCAAAAATTAGAATCACTGATCTTCATGACCCAAAATTTCAAAACTACTTTACAGTCACTCATTGGGCACCTCTCATTTTTCCCAGTTCAATGAACTTTGCTGGTCTTAGAGCTGGACCCAAAATTGCACTTGAGGCTTCTAAATTGATCCTCATCCCAGTTTCTTGCTTTTATGGCCAGTCTTGGACCTGATTCTGTTTCCAATGAGGCATTGTCACTCAGAATCCAGCCTCTGGCTCTATACACAACAGCTTGGAAAAAGAGATGCTACAGGCACACTAGCCTCCCCTATAAGGGGTGTGAATCAAGCGTCACTTAGAAAGCTTTAACCTGTCACTCTGAATGAAGATAGGAGGAGATGTGTCACCTTGAAACCCCTCCATGTAGGGACTGGGGAAATATAAAACGGAGAAACTGCAATCTCTCAGAAATTCTGTAGGTCGAACTGCACCATAAACATCCCAGATCTAGAATAAAAAGTCTATCACTCCTTCTCCATCAACTTAATATTGATGACAGATAGCTATCCACCCCATGAGAATCAGCTTACCAGTAACTGTAATTAGAAGCCCAATTTTAATGCTAGCTACCAGCCTACATAATACTGAATGTGAAATTCTTAAATATACATATTCATGAGCTAAGAACTTTATTTTAGTAAAGCTTTGTTCATCTTATGTCTCTGCTAAATTACATGCAGAGAAACCATCATGGAAGATCTCTGAGTCTCATTCTGGCCATGAATGCTTTAGACTTTGAGCCCTGAAATCATCAGGTTTTTGGTTTCCCTGCTTTTTCAAATGTTTCTGCAGTTCTTATGCATGATTCAGAGACCAGCATGGGATAACTGGTTTTATCTTTAAAAGCTACTTCTGCTAAGGAGTAATAGAGTTACCCAGGTAGTATAAATATTACTGCACTATAGAACCAGATGGTTAATTTACTTTTGACACCCAACAAGAAAATGAATTCCCACCAAAAGAAATAGCATAAATATTTCCCCCTTTTAACCCTAGAGTAATGTTTCTCAGACCAACCTCCACATTAGAATTACTGGGGGGAACTTAAAAAATAATGATGCTCAAGTCTCAGCCCAAAAGATTCTGATGAGTCTGGGGTGGGACCTGAGCATTTATACGTTTTAAAATCTATCCCCCTCACCAGGGATTCTAATAGGTAGCCAAGGATTGCGAAATACTGTTAAAGAGTGTTGGCGAGCAAAAAGCCGGCAGAGAGATTTAAAAACAGGACAGAGCACCAGAACGTTAGACCTGTTGACCCAGCAAACAGACTAACACCTACTCCTAAAGTTATCCTCAACAATCTGGTGAGCACTGCACTAGACAAATCGTAGAGAATCAAAATTCTGTACAGAAAGTGAACCTAAGACATTTGTAGATGCATAAAACTAAGGAATGTACAAATCCTGATACACATGTGTAACAGGCAAGTGACCTTCTAAAGTAGATACGCAAAAACACAAGGGAAAAGTGAGGCTGGATCAGAACCAAAATCATTCATCTTCTAAAAGATATCACTACATACCGACCAAGTGAGAGCTTGAACTGATAATGTTTCTATATAATGTATTAGTAAAGCTTTATTCTATGTCATTCTGTTAAATTACAGAGAAGGTGTCTTGGAAGGTCTCCTTGAGTCTTGCTCTGCCCCTGAATGCTGAAGACTTTGAGCCTTGAAATCATCAAGTCTTTGGTTTTTCTGCTTTTTAAAATGCTCTAGAAGTTCTTTCTTATGATTTCAGAGACCAGGATAAAATACTAGTTTTATCTTAAATGGCTAGAAAAGCTCATCCTAAGCCAAATGACAGCATAATCTCTGGGTCAAGAATATCCTCACTTCCAGTTTAAATTTTTAAATAAATAATTCCTCAAAAGTGGCTTAAAGGTAGTTCAGGGCAACAAGGCTTTTGTTTTAGTATTTTCCAGTCAAGAGGGTTTGGAAAGTTGAGAAGATTCTGAGTACAGTCGTTTTATTTTTAAATGTTTCAAGATTCAGAGAGGAAGCAAGACCAACCTGGCATTCTGCAAGTCAAAAAATAAAAACTCTTGAAGGATGGTGAGTCCAATAAGAAAAGACAATTGCTCTCTTGTACTAAAACCTGCCCCACAGGGAGCACACTCAGAGGTCATTTCTCCTACTGTTTTCAAAATAGAGAAAATGGAGAGCTTGTAGAAATTATGAATCAGAATTTGCTGGAAGCTCTCACCTATCTGATAACAGTTTATATGTTCCTGACTCTCTGTGCTGAAAATATACTAGACTTTCTGCAACATTAGTTGCAGCTTTCCCCAATCTATTGTTTGGTCCATCCATGTTTAGTTATGAGGTTTTTATAATTAACTTTAAAATTTTTATAATATTTACTGGAAAATAAATATCTTCCTTTGAGGTATCTTTATTTTTTCTGCGTTTAGGAAGTCATCTATACTTCACAGCTTTGACATGTATTATTATCCTATTTTCTTCTGTGGCTTATTTATATTCAATTTTATTGTTATTATTGATATTAAGATTCATCTAATTTTTGGTAGCCATCAATCTAATTTTTTAAGTTACCAACTGTTAGTAAATGTCATATTTTGAATATTTTTATTATAAAAGAAATGCTCATAAACAGTGAAACCATACAAAGTTTACAGTGAAAATATTACTAATATCTTTCTATCACTCTTTAATTTCCATTATCTTGAAGTAGATCCTATTAACCACAAATATTATTTTTCCATATCTCTGAGAAACACATATACAAATACATTCATGCACAAATATAAATAATGGTTTTACTTTTGCTTTTATAAAGTATCATATATGCTCAAACATAGCAAAAGAAAAAGTGCCCCCCAAATTCACAGTCACAAGATCTAACAAGTTGTTTCCTCTTGTCACTTAATCAATTCTCATCCTCACAAAGATAACCAACGACCTCTCAAATGGCAAATCCAATGGCCAGTTTTCAATCTTTTTCTTTCTAGCAACTGATTTTTGGCACCTTCCAACCTCATCCCCACCTTTTTCCAATAGCTCCTTTAACTCTCTCCTGGCATAAACTCTTCACATTCTCACTATCTCAATTTTTCCTTTGTGCTCCTTCCTTTACACATCCTTTCTATTGAATGTTTAGGCCTCTCCTCTCTCACTCTATAACCTCACTGAAATATCTGTTCATTGCCCCTGATGTCAGCTACTGCAACAACCAGAAATCTTCATGTATCTTTGTCACTTGACTTTCCTAACCCTTTAAACTAAGTACCACTAAATTTACTTCCAACATTCACCCTCTATTATATTATGTATTCCTTAGCCTAGTTTAATTCTTTCTCATTTATTCTTATTTATTGCAGATTATCTTGTATACTTTGGCCACCTGCTGCGAAGAACTGACTCATTTGAAAAGACCCTGATGCTGGGAAAGATTGAAGGCAGAACAAGGGGATGACAGAGGATGAGATGGTTGGATGGCATCACCGACTTGATACACACGAGTTTGAGTAAACTCTGGGAGTTGGTGATGGACAGGGAAGCCTGGCATGCTGCAGTCCATGGGGTTGCAAAGAGTCGGACACGACTGAGCAACTGAACTGAACTGAACTGATCTTGTTTCTAGTCTCTTCCACCTCTAAATCATCCTCTATAACACCATAACAGTGTCAATTTTCTAGAATGATAAATCTCATTACGTTTGTCCTCTCAAGTTTCTCTTTCATTTCATCAATGAGTCTCCTTTCCCATGGAACAATATTTAAATTCTTTCAGATAGTACAATCTGGTTTCAATTAGTTCTTTAAACTAATCTCCAGTCAATTCTCTATTGCAAACTGTTTTTGTGCAAAAACTTTCCCTCTATTCCTCAAATAAGTTACCATGATCATATTATACATCTTTGTCTTGTTGCTCTTCCCAGAAAAAATAATAATAGCAATAGCTAATATTTATTGAGTATGAGCTATGATCTGTATGTCTATCCTTTGTTACTTTTTTATCTTCATAAAATCTCTATAAGATAAACTCTATCATCATCCCCATGTACAGACAAGGAAACTTGCCTGTTAAGGACATCTCTCAATTTAATCACCCACCAATTATCTACTTTTTCCTCCAGATGCAGCTCAAATGCTATCTCCTTCCTCCCTAGCCTTGCAGTCAGAATTCAAAACATGATAGATAGTCAATAAATGTCATAGCTCAGCTGGTAAAGAATCCACCTGCAATGCAGGAGACCCTGGTTCAATTCCTGGGTCTGGAAGATCTGCTGGAGAAGGAATAGGCTACCCACTCCAGCATTCTTGGGCTTCCCTTGTGGCTCAGCTGGTAAAGAATCCACCCACAATGCTGGACACCTGGGTTTGATCCCTGGGTTGGGAAGATCCCCTGGAGGAGGGAAACATACCCAGTCTAGTATTCTGGCCAGGAGAATTCCATGTACTGTACAGTCCATGGGGTCACAAAGAGTCAGACACGACTGAGTGAATTTCGCTTAACTATAGAATAAAGACAGAATAGCTAGATGGTAATCTGTCATTAATTCTTGCATAGAATTAAGAATGAAATATTCATTGATGTTTGTGACTGTGTGGAGCGTTCTCTTATGTGATATTTGAGTTGTTTCTTATTTGTCCCTTCCCCTTTAGTCACAGTGCTATTTGGAAACAACTTAAATCATCTATGCAAGTACCTGAAAAACCAGAGACAAGGAGACTCTCTTCATGGTCACTGCCTTCTGGGAAGTAAGTCAGAAACATCATTTTCCCCATCTTGAACCTCTGGATAACCATTATCTTCCCATTGCCCCGAATGTTCCCTGTGAAGATGAAGAGCATGGCTGAACTGGCATACGATGCCAGCATCATTAGGAGCATGAGACTGAGCATTTCCATTACACCTTTAAACCTGAGCAAGAAGATCCCTGGAGCTTTCTGACCATATCCCTTCTCAGGGAACAAGGCTTTAATGGAGCCGAGGGTACATGGTAACCAACAGCTTGTATTTCTCCCTCAAAAACATTCTTCTCATACCTGGACTCAAGAATTTCCTGCCAACAGCCCACTTCCAAAGTCAGAGAAGACTACTTCCCTGAGCTCTTCATTATGAGAGCAGATCAGATCATACCAGTAAACTGGTTACTCCTAGGGCCAAGGAATGGCCAGGAGAGGCCTGTGTATATGGACATGGGTGGCACTTGTACCCACAAGTGAGGGTATGCACATACAAACACGAGTGCCCTCATGGTACTGGACAGAGTCAGAGTGAGAAGTAAGAAAAGAGAGAGCTCAAGTATGAGCTGGGGGTCAGGTTCCTCCAAGCTGCCATGTTCAGGAGTAGAACCCTTAGAAACCCAAGAATATTGACCTTCTAAGTAATTATGAAGGTATATTAGTCAAAGAGGTGGACAGAAGGTATTTTATGTAACAATGTGTTAACTTGAAGCATAAGATAAATATTGAGATATCATGATATATAGACACTCATTTGGATCTTGCACTGAGCTCTGTCAGTCTGAGGAATGGGCCTGGGGAATGCCCTTACACTAGCTGCTGCTGCTGCTGCTGCTTCAGTCGTGTCTGACTCTGTGCGACCCCATAGACGGCAGCCCACCAGGCTCCTCTGTCCCTGGGATTCTCCAGGCAAGAATACTGGACTGGGTTGCCATTTCCTTCTCCAAGAGAGAGCTGTTAATTGCTAGAGCTGGTTCTTTAGCAGCATTCAGTAGAAAAATTGAGAAAGGGCAGGATCAGGAGTCAGACAGGCAAGGGGTGAAGAGTAGTGAGAGTCTCTGCACATACAAAACATATCCTGGAATTAGCTCTTGTGTAAAACAGATCAGAAAAAGAAATCCCCCAAATAAATCTAAGTTCTGGGTTTCAAACTCCTACAGAAAGCATGAGGAAACAACCATGAAGAGGGTCCCAAGAAAAAAGTCTGGGCCAGCATCCAGAGGTATCACACCAAGCAGGAAGAAACAGGCAAGACGCCAACTCCACACCAGGAGGCAGGGCCACTTCACTGGCTAACTCTCAGATGCCATTTGTGATGCTTCCTATCTGAATGGTACCCCAGTGTGTGTACAACGCCGCAGTTCTGCAAGGAGGCCAGGAACAGCACTGTCATGATGCCACAAACATAGATGATCCCTGGGAGTGACAGCAATACTGGCTGTTCTGCCTGTGCTCACAATGTCCACTGAACACTGACAGCCAGGTCTAGGAATTTAAGTCCCCAGAGGTGGCAGGAGCTGTGGAGCAGGCCCATGAGGCGGGAATAATGCCACAGCAAGCAAATGACGGTGTCTCAGATCATGAGCTCCTAATCTGCCAAATTCAGACTTAAAGTGAAGAAGGTGGGGAAAGCGTCTAGACCATTCAGGTATGAGCGAAATCAAATCCCTTATGATTACACAGTGGAAGTGAGAANCCAAATTCACAGTCACAAGATCTAACAAGTTGTTTCCTCTTGTCACTTAATCAATTCTCATCCTCACAAAGATAACCAACGACCTCTCAAATGGCAAATCCAATGGCCAGTTTTCAATCTTTTTCTTTCTAGCAACTGATTTTTGGCACCTTCCAACCTCATCCCCACCTTTTTCCAATAGCTCCTTTAACTCTCTCCTGGCATAAACTCTTCACATTCTCACTATCTCAATTTTTCCTTTGTGCTCCTTCCTTTACACATCCTTTCTATTGAATGTTTAGGCCTCTCCTCTCTCACTCTATAACCTCACTGAAATATCTGTTCATTGCCCCTGATGTCAGCTACTGCAACAACCAGAAATCTTCATGTATCTTTGTCACTTGACTTTCCTAACCCTTTAAACTAAGTACCACTAAATTTACTTCCAACATTCACCCTCTATTATATTATGTATTCCTTAGCCTAGTTTAATTCTTTCTCATTTATTCTTATTTATTGCAGATTATCTTGTATACTTTGGCCACCTGCTGCGAAGAACTGACTCATTTGAAAAGACCCTGATGCTGGGAAAGATTGAAGGCAGAACAAGGGGATGACAGAGGATGAGATGGTTGGATGGCATCACCGACTTGATACACACGAGTTTGAGTAAACTCTGGGAGTTGGTGATGGACAGGGAAGCCTGGCATGCTGCAGTCCATGGGGTTGCAAAGAGTCGGACACGACTGAGCAACTGAACTGAACTGAACTGATCTTGTTTCTAGTCTCTTCCACCTCTAAATCATCCTCTATAACACCATAACAGTGTCAATTTTCTAGAATGATAAATCTCATTACGTTTGTCCTCTCAAGTTTCTCTTTCATTTCATCAATGAGTCTCCTTTCCCATGGAACAATATTTAAATTCTTTCAGATAGTACAATCTGGTTTCAATTAGTTCTTTAAACTAATCTCCAGTCAATTCTCTATTGCAAACTGTTTTTGTGCAAAAACTTTCCCTCTATTCCTCAAATAAGTTACCATGATCATATTATACATCTTTGTCTTGTTGCTCTTCCCAGAAAAAATAATAATAGCAATAGCTAATATTTATTGAGTATGAGCTATGATCTGTATGTCTATCCTTTGTTACTTTTTTATCTTCATAAAATCTCTATAAGATAAACTCTATCATCATCCCCATGTACAGACAAGGAAACTTGCCTGTTAAGGACATCTCTCAATTTAATCACCCACCAATTATCTACTTTTTCCTCCAGATGCAGCTCAAATGCTATCTCCTTCCTCCCTAGCCTTGCAGTCAGAATTCAAAACATGATAGATAGTCAATAAATGTCATAGCTCAGCTGGTAAAGAATCCACCTGCAATGCAGGAGACCCTGGTTCAATTCCTGGGTCTGGAAGATCTGCTGGAGAAGGAATAGGCTACCCACTCCAGCATTCTTGGGCTTCCCTTGTGGCTCAGCTGGTAAAGAATCCACCCACAATGCTGGACACCTGGGTTTGATCCCTGGGTTGGGAAGATCCCCTGGAGGAGGGAAACGTACCCACTCTAGTATTCTGGCCAGGAGAATTCCATGTACTGTACAGTCCATGGGGTCACAAAGAGTCAGACACGACTGAGTGAATTTCGCTTAACTATAGAATAAAGACAGAATAGCTAGATGGTAATCTGTCATTAATTCTTGCATAGAATTAAGAATGAAATATTCATTGATGTTTGTGACTGTGTGGAGCGTTCTCTTATGTGATATTTGAGTTGTTTCTTATTTGTCCCTTCCCCTTTAGTCACAGTGCTATTTGGAAACAACTTAAATCATCTATGCAAGTACCTGAAAAACCAGAGACAAGGAGACTCTCTTCATGGTCACTGCCTTCTGGGAAGTAAGTCAGAAACATCATTTTCCCCATCTTGAACCTCTGGATAACCATTATCTTCCCATTGCCCCGAATGTTCCCTGTGAAGATGAAGAGCATGGCTGAACTGGCATACGATGCCAGCATCATTAGGAGCATGAGACTGAGCATTTCCATTACACCTTTAAACCTGAGCAAGAAGATCCCTGGAGCTTTCTGACCATATCCCTTCTCAGGGAACAAGGCTTTAATGGAGCCGAGGCTACATGGTAACCAACAGCTTGTATTTCTCCCTCAAAAACATTCTTCTCATACCTGGACTCAAGAATTTCCTGCCAACAGCCCACTTCCAAAGTCAGAGAAGACTACTTCCCTGAGCTCTTCATTATGAGAGCAGATCAGATCATACCAGTAAACTGGTTACTCCTAGGGCCAAGGAATGGCCAGGAGAGGCCTGTGTATATGGACATGGGTGGCACTTGTACCCACAAGTGAGGGTATGCACATACAAACACGAGTGCCCTCATGGTACTGGACAGAGTCAGAGTGAGAAGTGAGAAGAAAAGAGAGAGCTCAAGTATGAGCTGGGGGTCAGGTTCCTCCAAGCTGCCATGTTCAGGAGTAGAACCCTTAGAAACCCAAGAATATTGACCTTCTAAGTAATTATGAAGGTATATTAGTCAAAGAGGTGGACAGAAGGTATTTTATGTAACAATGTGTTAACTTGAAGCATAAGATAAATATTGAGATATCATGATATATAGACACTCATTTGGATCTTGCACTGAGCTCTGTCAGTCTGAGGAATGGGCCTGGGGAATGCCCTTACACTAGCTGCTGCTGCTGCTGCTGCTTCAGTCGTGTCTGACTCTGTGCGACCCCATAGACGGCAGCCCACCAGGCTCCTCTGTCCCTGGGATTCTCCAGGCAAGAATACTGGACTGGGTTGCCATTTCCTTCTCCAAGAGAGAGCTGTTAATTGCTAGAGCTGGTTCTTTAGCAGCATTCAGTAGAAAAATTGAGAAAGGGCAGGATCAGGAGTCAGACAGGCAAGGGGTGAAGAGTAGTGAGAGTCTCTGCACATACAAAACATATCCTGGAATTAGCTCTTGTGTAAAACAGATCAGAAAAAGAAATCCCCCAAATAAATCTAAGTTCTGGGTTTCAAACTCCTACAGAAAGCATGAGGAAACAACCATGAAGAGGGTCCCAAGAAAAAAGTCTGGGCCAGCATCCAGAGGTATCACACCAAGCAGGAAGAAACAGGCAAGACGCCAACTCCACACCAGGAGGCAGGGCCACTTCACTGGCTAACTCTCAGATGCCATTTGTGATGCTTCCTATCTGAATGGTACCCCAGTGTGTGTACAACGCCGCAGTTCTGCAAGGAGGCCAGGAACAGCACTGTCATGATGCCACAAACATAGATGATCCCTGGGAGTGACAGCAATACTGGCTGTTCTGCCTGTGCTCACAATGTCCACTGAACACTGACAGCCAGGTCTAGGAATTTAAGTCCCCAGAGGTGGCAGGAGCTGTGGAGCAGGCCCACGAGGCGGGAATAATGCCACAGCAAGCAAATGACGGTGTCTCAGATCATGAGCTCCTAATCTGCCAAATTCAGACTTAAAGTGAAGAAGGTGGGGAAAGCGTCTAGACCATTCAGGTATGAGCGAAATCAAATCCCTTATGATTACACAGTGGAAGTGAGAATAGATTTAAGGGACTAGATCTGATAGACAGAGTGCCTGATGAACTATGGAATGAGGTGCGTGACACTGTACAGGACACAGGAATCAAGACCATCCCCAAGAAAAAGAAATGCAAAAAGGCAAAATGGCTGTCTGAGGAGGCCTTACAAATAGCTATAAAAGAAGTGAAGTAAAAAGCAAAGGAGAAAAGGAAAGATATACCCATTTGAATTCAGAGTTCCAAAGAATAGGAAGGAGAGATAAGAAAGCCTTCCTCGGTGATCACTGCAAAGAAATAAAGGAAAACAATATAATGGGAAAGACTAAAGATCTCTTCAAGAAAATTAGAGATACCAAGGGAACATTTCATGCAAAGATGGGCTCGATAAAGGACAGAAATGGTATGGACCTAACAGAAGCAGAAGATATTAAGAAGAGGTGGCAAGAATACACAGAAGAACTGCACAAAAAAGATCTTTATGACCNAGGGACTGATTCTGGAATTTGACTAATCTAATTCCTTGATGGTAAGCAACAGAAATTAAGGCTATCTTAAGCAAAAACGATGATCATGATGCAGCATTATGGGGGAGCTCTCAGAATTCAAGGAAAGGCTGGAGATAAGTCTTGGAAGAGACAAAAACGACTGCTACATCGGGGGATCTCATTTCAAAAAAATCTTCAGTAAACAGAAGGAGGGATGACTTTCAATGATTCTCAGTCCTGTTTTTCTTTATACAAGATTCAAATTTCACAAGAAAAAAAAAATTATTCGATTGACCCAATTAACCTAGTAAAAACTAGTCATATGCCTACTCTTGGGAACAAGATACCCAGATTAACAGTTCCACAAAACTGTATTAAATAGAGAAAGTGGACAATTGTCCCCTGAAGGTTACCAAAAGAAAATGAGACAGACGCAGGGAAAGCAAATATTGGTAAATCACTGGTGCTACTTACGTATGTGAGTATAGGCAAATCACTTAGTGGTATTTACAGACATTT
This sequence comes from Oreotragus oreotragus, assembly GCA_006410675.1. Taxonomy (NCBI): domain Eukaryota; kingdom Metazoa; phylum Chordata; class Mammalia; order Artiodactyla; family Bovidae; genus Oreotragus; species Oreotragus oreotragus. The sequence goes on from SJYX01005306.1 coordinate 563,068, forward strand.
GTGTTCCCTCCAGAATTCATGGGTTTAAACCTAATGCCCAATGTGATGGTATTTGGAGATAGGGCCTTTAGGTCATGAGGGTGGAGACCTCATGAGTAGTATTAGTACCTTTATGAAGGAAACCCAAAGAGGAAACCCTCGTCCCCTATGCCATGTGAGGACACAGCAAGGAGGGCGCTGTCTGTGAGCCAGGAAACAGGCCCTTACCAGATGTTAAACCAGCCACTGCCTTGACCTTGGACCTCCCGCCTCCAGAACCGTGGGAGTAAGCTTCTGGTGTTTATGAGCCACACGGCCTATGGTATGCTATTTGTTGTTTGCTTTAGGCACTGAGTCATGTCCAACTCTTAGCGACCCATGGACTGCAGCCCACCAGGCTCTTCTGTCCATGGGATTTCCTTGGCAAAAGTACTGGAGTGGGTTGCCACTTCCTTCTCCAGGGGATCTTCCAACCCAGAGACTGAACCTGCATCTCCAGCACTGCAGGCAGATTCTTCACCACTGAGCCTCTAGGGAAGTCCTTGGCATGCTATTATGCAACCCTAACTAAGATAGTCACCCACTTAAATCTTCTGTTAAAATGTGACTTCACAGGTCAAGGATCTTTATTGAGTTTCTCACTGATGTATACCAATTCCCTCAGATGAAACCCTGACACATGTAGGACACTTAATAAACATTTTTTGGTATGGCAGAAACTAACACAATATTGTAAAACAATTATCTTCTAATTAAAAATTAAAAAACAATTTTTTTGAAAGGATGACTCTCTCCAAGCCTCAGTTTCCACATCTGAAACTCAGATACCTTGTACACATATGTGTATTATATGTTAAAATGTCCACCACAGTGCTACAACATAATAGGTACTCAAGAAATTCTGATTTAGTTATTATTTTTATTAGGATAAACACTGCTAGGATTATCTACTACAAATAAAGTAGGAAAATTCTGCTGTCATTATGGCGGCTGCTCCATAATAAAAATTATCCATTATGAGTTCAATGAAGGCAGTTAACTGAATTCCAGAACAAAGTAAATAATTTGACGAGTGATGTAATAATAGGAAAGGAAATGGGAAAATGAAATTTTAAAGCTAGCATGTCCTCGGGGGAGTCTGGCAACCTAAGAGTGGCACCAGCGCAACACGGGCCCCAGGATGTAACAGATCTCCGGGCCCTCAGTGCTGCGCTATCATTTTTCTTTCATTCTCGGCTGATTTTGCTTTTCCTTTGTTTCTGTTGTTGTCCTGTCGCCCAGTCGTGTCCAACTCTTTATGACCCCATGGACTGCAGCACGCGAGCCCTCCCTGTCCTTCACCATCTCCTGGAGTTTGTCCAAGTTCATTTCCATTGCACTGGTGATGCCATCCAGCCTTCTCATTCTCTGACTCCAACAGTATCTATCAGATTCTGAGAGCCTTGATTACAATCCATTCCTACTTCTCTCACTCTCAAAGGTTGGTCTTTCTACTTCTCTTTAAAAATTAGAAGCCATTAAAACTAGATGAGAAAGAAAATCAAGCTCACCATTCGTTTTCCTAAAACTGTTCTCAGAACCTTTATCTCTTTCGGTCTCTAAACTTTCCTCTGCTTTCACTGACAAACTGAAAGTTCTCTGCACTGCACGCCTTGTCCTCCCTTCCCACTCATTCTTCAGCCACTGAAGCCATCCACTGCCCACCCCCCCATTCTATAGCCACTACAGAGACAAGTCTGCAATGAGCTGCCAGCTGCCAGATCCAGAGTCTGCTGTGTAATCATCCTCTCACTTGAATTCTGTGCAGGAGACACCTCCTAAATCAGACACCTGAATCCCCTCCTAAAAATCTGTCAAGGTCTGGTGGTTCTCTGTAGTTTGTTTTCTCAGCAAACATATATTGAGCATCTATCCAGCACTGTCCTGGGTATGAGAAAATAAAAGTAAATAAGATCTAAATGTAGCATAGTATCCTGGAATGGAATTATGGAGTAATTGTGGAATTAAGGACATTAGTGGAAAATTTGACAAAATCTGAATAAAGTAGTATTTAAAGTAGCTTCAAGTATTGTGCTAATGTTATTTTCTTAGTTTTGAAAAATGTACCAAAGTTAGGCAGAATTAGAACATTGGGAAAGCTGGGTTAAGGATATATGGGATTCCCTATAACAGCTTTGCAAGTTTTCCATAAATCTAAACCTATTCTGAAATGAAAAGTTTTTAAAAGAGAATAAAATACATTCTCTGTCCTCGGCAATTTAACAATGATTCAGTCTTAGGATAAATGAGGTAAATGGTAGAAAACTCTACGAACCATAAAATCTTCCATCAGGATTAAATAAAGAACCCGATCTGCGTTTCCTCAGCATTTTCCCCCATCGTGAGTAGTATGATTCTGGATGCATCCCATGTACTATGCTGGAAGCAGTTTATGAGAAGGGGATAAAGGGGTGTTGAACAGTGAACTTTTACACATTTCTAGTAATAAATTTTGAGGCTTTAGGAGGCCTCAAATTGATGAACACCAACTCTAGCCAAATCATCCCACTTTCTAAGAAGCTGAATTTAAATGTATTATCTACATACTTGCTTTGTTCTTCTCAAGGCAAATAGTTCAAAGTTTGAGGGAGTAACAAGCTCAACAGAGGTGATTTTTCAGCCTTCGTATTGTCTGGCTGCCAGGGTTCCTGGAAACGGCATTTTTAAGGAGCATTTTTTTCCTTCTTCAGGAGACTTTGATGTGGTTGGAAATTTATTTTTCTCTCGAGTGTAGGCAGGGCACCAACTAACCCACACAGAGTACCCTTGCTGTCCTCCCAGGTTTATTACACTTACTATGCAATGAATCAAGCCCATTATCCCACCTCCTGTTAGGCTTACTTCCTGAGGACGCAAAGCAATTTCTTAAGCAACTTTCTGCTCTCTCGGTCTTTTAAATATCTCCGCTTTACCTTTTTTCCAAAAATGAACATGTGATAGCAGCAGAAGTGGAAAGAGGGAAAAGATGGGCTAGGAGAGTTGCTCTAATTGGTTTCATCCACTTCAAGTTTATTTATACCGAGCCAATAGTATGACAGGCAGAAAGGGACAAAGATGACTGAATTACATGCGGGTCTAAGGATTCACAGTTTGGCAGTGGGAATTTTCACATACAACATACATACATATAGAACAAGGCAGAAGGCAATGAATGCTAGAATTCTTTTTCTTAAACAATGAAATGTAAGTGACCGTTATATTTTTTAAAATTGTTTTCATATAAAAGGGCACTGCTCTTGGTCAAATGGAGATGATGTAACCTTGTGAATTTAAGGCCTTCACAATCTGCTTTTTGGGAAAAAAAACTAAGAAAGTTGATGAAAAGTAATTTAAATGTGAAAGTTGGAGGCATCTGGCCAAAACTGTGTANTTTCATATAAAAGGGCACTGCTCTTGGTCAAATGGAGATGATGTAACCTTGTGAATTTAAGGCCTTCACAATCTGCTTTTTGGGAAAAAAAACTAAGAAAGTTGATGAAAAGTAATTTAAATGTGAAAGTTGGAGGCATCTGGCCAAAACTGTAAGGCTTAGAGTTGCCAAAGTTCTCTCTTCTTCCTCTACTGCTCCAGCATGTCTAACTTTAAAAACAAAAATGTTTTCATTTAAAAGTCCGTTCTTTCATCACATGGTAAACATCTACCTGAAAAACAGGCTGGTAAGTAGACAGTCTAGCTGAGTGGCCACTTGCCCTTCTGAAACTCCTGTTGCTGACAGGAAGATGAGGAGGATGGATATTTGGAAGAACGGACAGTATCTGCCCCACGGAAAAATGAAGAGCTAATGCTCCTTAAATGCAAATTCCTTCCCATCAACTTGGACCCCATTTCTGATCTAGGTCTATGAATTCCAAATACATACTGGACATTTCCATTTGAAACTCAACATGCAAATGTCAAATACTGGTGTGCTTCCCTCAAAGGGAAGATGCGTGCACAGTATATGTCTACAACGGCTGGGGTGGCCCAGGATATGTCTACAATGGCTGGGGTGGCCCAGGATATATCTACAACGGGCAGGGGTGGCCCAGGATATGTCTACAATGGCCAGGGATGGCCCAGTATATGTCTATAACAGCCAGGGGTGGCCTAGTCATCCTAGATCTTGATGTGGAAACCACATGTTGAGAATGACAGAAAAAGAAGGAAAGTTTTGAGTTCACTGGACCACCTGTCCTGACATTTAGAGGAGAGAAAAGTAAACTTTATCCTTTTTTCAGTAACTGTGTTTTGAGGTCTTTACCACCTGGAATCTTGATGTAAGATCCTCACCTCTCCAGTGCCCCTATGTACGTGACCACAAAAGTCACCAAGTTTCCCAAGCCAGAAGCAGAAAGTAATCCTTGACTCCTTTGCCTTCCACATCTCCAAAACCAACAATACCAATTTCTCTCGTTTCTCTCCTATATATTTTAAAGTTTGTACTTGCCCTCCGTGCCAACTGATTAATGCCCGTATTCACTGTCTCTTGCTTAGACATCTGCACCGCTGCTCCTGTGCCTCTAGCCTTGTCTAGTGTCAACCCATCCTTCTAAAGAAACAAAGAGATCGCATCTCCCTTTCCTTGAAGCCTTCAGTTGCTCCCCATTTTCAAACATATCAAATCCAAGCTCTTCCCAAGACATTTAAGGCTATTTCTGACATGACTCCTGCCTCCTACCATACCACTCTTTTATATCTCTGTGCATTTGTATAGACTGTTTCCTCTGCCTAGAATTTCTCTGTGCTCCCTGGTCTTCCTGGGGAAAAATGTTTTATTTCTCTAAACTTAAGCTCAGATATCATCTTCTCCGTAAAGTCTTTCCTGGAATTAGTCAATCTCTCCAGTGTGCTGCCCTTCATTCTGTACAAGACTACATTGTTTATTTATCACATTATACAATAAATTAATGTAAGAGAAACTCTGAACCAAGATGGTAACACAAGAAGCTCCTAAATTTCCCTCCTCCTACAGACACATGAATATAAGACTATACTTGGAGTGATTCTCTCTGAAAGAAATCCAGAAAGAAACTAAATGATGACTGTACATTGGGCAAATGATAAAATATCCATATAGAAATGGGTGGGAAAGACTGAGTCACACTCTTACCATAAACCTACCCCAGCACCATACCATATTGCCAGGGGGGAACGCCCAACTCCCAGCTTCTCCCTGAGGAGCGAGGGGTCTGGACTACACACTTAGCGCCTCCACCTTTACAGCTCTAGGAACAAGGCAAGGATGCCTGTTCTTGCCACTTTTACTCATTGTAATACTGGGAATCCTAGCTAGAGCAATGAGGAGAGAAATAAATAAATAAAAGGGATCCAAATCAGAAAGAAGTAAAACTGTCTGTATATGCAGATGACATATTGTACAGAAAACCTGAAGACTCCACCAAATAATTTTCACGACTAATTACTAAGTAATGATTGCAACCCCATGGACAGTAGCCTGCCAGGGTCTTCTGTTCATGATATTTCGCAGGCAAGAATATTGGAGTGAGCTGCCATTTCCTTCTCCAGGGGTCTTCCCAACCCAGAGGTCTCTGGCATTGCAGGCATATTCTTTACCATCTGAGCCACCAGGGAAGCCCAAATTCAGTAAAGTTACAGAATATAAAATCAATCCACAAAACCCACAGGGCGTGGGGGGAATCAGAAGCATCTCTATACACTAACAACATTGGAAAAATAAACTAATGCCTTTTGCAATAACATCAAAAGAATGAAATATTTAAGAATATTTTTAACCAAATAAAAGATCAACACACTGAAAACTATAAAACCTTAATGAATGAAACTGAAGACTACACAAAGAAATGGAAAGATACCCCATGCTCAGATTATAGGAATTAATATTGCTAAAATGTTCTTAATACTGTTATCTATAGGTTCAACGCAATCCCTATCAAAACTCCAATGGAATTTTTCATAGAAATAGAAGAATCCTAAAATCCATTGGAAACACAAAAAAACCCAAAGAGCCAAAATAATCTTGAGAGAGAAAAAGAAAGCTAGAGGTATCACACTTTCTGATTTCAAAGTATACTACAAAGCTATAGTAATTATATTTAAAGCAGAGACATTACTTTGCTGACAAAGGTCCATATAGTCAAAGCTATGGTTTTCCATAGCTTCTGATTCCCCCCACACCCTGTGGGTTTTGTGGATTGATTTTATATTCTGTAACTTTACTGAATTTGGACTTCCCTGGTGGCTCAGATGGTAAAGCGTCTGCCTACAACACAGGAGCCCTGGGTTCAGTCTCTGGGTTGGGAAGATCTCCTGAAGAAGGAAATGCCAACCCACTCCAGTATTCTTGCCAGGAAAATCCCATGAATGGAGGAGCCTGTTAGGTTACAGTCCACGGGGTCGCAAAGAATCAGACACGACTGAGCGACTTCACTTCATCATTTTTCCAGTAGTCATGTACGGATGTGAGAGTTGGACCATAAAGAAGGCTGAGTGCCAAAGAATTGATGCTTTTGAACTGTAGTGTTGGAGAAGACTCTTAAGAGTCCTTTGGACTGCAAGGAGATCCAACCAGTCAATTCTGAAGGAGATCAATCCTGAATATTCATTGAAGGGCCTGATGCTGAGGCTGAAGCTCCAATACTTTGACTACCAGACTTGAAGAGCCAACGCATTGGAAAAGATCCTGATGCTGGGAAGGACTGAAGGCAGGAGGAGAAGGGGACGACAGAGGATGAGATAGTTGGATGGCATCACCGACTCAATGGACATGATTTTCAGCAAGCTCCAGCAGATGGTGAAGGACAGGAAATCCTGGCGTGCTGCAGTCCATAAGGTATCAGAGTCAGACACAACTGAGCTGCTGAACAACTACAATGGTACTGGCATAACTGGCATAAAAACAGATGTATAAACCAGCAGAATGGAAAAGAGATTCCAGAGATAAGTCCATGCATATAAGGTCAATTAATTTATACCAGAGAAGTCAAGAATGTACAATAGGAAAAGAATAGTTAGAAACCCAGATATCCACATGCAGAAGAATAAAACTAGATGCCTCTAATACACCATACACAAAAATCAACTCAAAATTGATTAAAGATTTGAGCAAAGACCTGAAACTATAAACCTTCTAGAAGAAAACATAAGGAAGAGCTCTCTGACATTGTTATTGGCAATGAATTTTTGGATTTGACCCCAAAAGCAAAAATAAACAGTGGGATTATATCAAACTAAAAAGTTCTGTACAGCAAAGGACACCATCAGCAAAATAAAAAGGCAATCTATGGAACAGAAGAAAATACTGCAAATCACAGATACAACAAATGCTTAATATCCAAAATATCAAGAAACACAATTCAATAGCAAAAACAAACAAACAAACAAACAACCCATTTTTTAAATGGGCAAAGGACCTCAGTTCAGTTCAGTCACTCAGTCATGTCTGACTCTTTGCGACCCCATGGAGTGCAGCACACCAGGCCTCCCTGTCCATCACCAACTTCCAGAGTTTACTCAAACTCATGTCCATTGAGTTTGTGATGCTATCCAACCATCTCATCCTCTGTTGTCCCCTTCTCCTCCCACCTTCAATTTTTCCCAGCATCAGAGTCTTTTCCAATGAGCCAGTTCTTCGTGTCAGGTGGCCAAAGTATTGGAGTTTCAGCTTCAACATCAGTCCTTCCAATGAATATTCCAAGGACTGATTTCCTTTAGGATGGACTGGTTGGATCTCCTTGCAGTCCAAGGGACTCTAAGAATCTTCTCCAACACCACAGTTCAAAAGCATCAATTCTTTGGCACTCAGCTTTCTTTATGGTCCAACTCTCACATCCATACATGACTACTGGAAAAACCATAGCTTTGACTAGAAGGACCTTGTTGTCAAGGTGATGTCTCTGCTTTTTAATATGCTGTCTAGGTTGTTCATAGCTTTTCTTCCAAGAGCAAGCATCTTTTAATTTCACGGCTGCAATCACCATCTGCAGTGATTTTGGAGCCCCAAAAAATAATGTCTGTCACTGTTTCCACTGTTTCCCCATCTATTCACCAGGAAGTGATGGGACCAGATACCATGATTTTAGTTTTTTGAATGCTGAGTTTTAACTGAACTTTTTCACTCTCCTCTTTCACTTTCATCAAGAGACTCTAGTTCTTCACTCTCTGCCATAAGAGTGGTATCATCTGCATATCTGAGGTTATTGATATTTCTCCTGGCAATCTTGATTCCAGCTTGTGTTTCATCCAGCCCAGCATTTCTCAAGAGGTACTCTTCATATAAGTTAAATAAGCAAAGTGACAATATATAGCCTTGACGTACTCCTTTCCCAATTTGGAACCAGTCTGTTGTTCCATGTCTAGTTCTAACTGTTGCTTCCTGACCTGCAGAACAGATTTCTCAAGAGGCAGGTAAGGTGATCTGTTATTCCCACCCCTTTCAGAATTTTCTGCAGTTTGTGGTGATCCACACAGTCTAGTAAAGCAGAAGTCAGTAAAGCAGAAATAGATGTTTTTCTGGAACTCTCGTGCTTTTTCAATGATCCAGTGGATGTTGACAATTTGATCTCTGGTTCCCTTGTCTTTTCTAAATCCAGCTTGAACATCTGGAAGTTCATAGTTCACGTACTGTTGAAGCCTGGCTTGGAGAATTTTGAGCATTACTTTACTAGCGTGTGAGATGAGTGCAATTGTGCAGTAGTTTGAGCATTCTTTGGCATTGCCTTTCTTTGGGATTGGAAAGAAAACTGACCTTTTCCAGTCCTGGGGCCACTGCTGAGTTTTCCAAATTAGCTGGCATGTTGAGTGCAGCACTTTCACAGCATCATCTTTTAGGATTTGGAATAGTTCAACTGGAATTCCATCACCTCCACTAACTTTGTTCATAGCGATACTTCCTAAGGCCCACTTGACTTCACATTCCATGATGTCTGGCTCTGGATGAGTGATCACACCATCATGATTATCTGGGTCATGAAGATCTTTTTTTGTATAGGTCTTCTGTGTATTCTTGCCACCTCTTCTTAATGTCTTTTGCTTCTGTTAGGTCCATACCACTTCTGTCCTATATCAAGCCCATCTTTGCATGGAGTTTTCCCTTGGTATCTCTAATTTTCTTGAAGAGATCTCTAGTCTTTCCCATTCTATTGTTTTCCTCTGTTGCTTTGCACTGATCACTGAGGAAGGCTTTCTTATCTCTCCTTGCTCTTCTTTGGAACTCTGCATTCAAATGGGTATATCTTTCCTTTTCTCCGTTGCCTTTTGCTTCTCTTCTTTTCACAGCTATTTGTAAGGCCTCCTCAGACAACCATTTTTTCAAAGACAATGTACAAATGGCCAACAGGTAAATGAAAAGATGCTCAACATCACTAATCACTGGGGAAAAGCAAATCAAAACCACACTTCATACCTGTTAAGATGTCTATCATCAAAAAGATAAAAGTTGTGATGAGGCTGTGGAGAAAAGGGATCCCTTGTACATTTGGTGGGAATATAAACTGGCACAGGCACTATGGAAAATACTGCAGCAATTCCTCAAGAAATTCATAATAAAACTTCTATATAATCCTGTAGTTCCACTTCACATCCAAAGAAAATGAAATCAGTGTGTCAAAAAGATATCTACACCTCTACATTCATTGTAGTAATAGTCACAATAACCAAGGCATGGAAACACCTAAGTATGTGTCAACAGATGAACAGATAGTGTGAAAATGTGATACACACACACACACAACACACATATTTAAGGGTGTACATTAATCAGCCTTTAAAAAAGAAGGAAATTCTACCATATGCCACACATAACTGAATCTGGAGGGCTTTATGTCAGGTGAAATAAACAAGATAGATACTGCATGATATTACATGGAATCTAAAAAGAAAAAAAGCCAAATTCAGAAACAGGTAGCAGAATAGAATTGTGGAAAAAATAGGGAGAGGCTGGGAAAAGAGTACCAACATTTAGGCACAAAATGAATCAGGTCAGAGGATTTAAGGTATAACATGGTATACTGTACTATAGTTAACATAGTTGAAAATACTGTATTGCATAATTGAAATTTACTAAGAGAGTAGAATTTAAATGTCACACACACAAAAAGGTAAATATGTGAGCTGATGTATATGTTAATTAACTCAGTGATGAGTCCTTTCACAATGGATTCATACATCAAATCTTCACATCATACACTTGAAATATATTTCAGTTTTATCTGTCAAATTATACCTCAATAAAGCTAGAAAACTGTAGCCAAAAAGTTAAATAAGTAAATAAATAAATAAATGGATAGATCCAACAGATTGATGGATGGATAGATAATAAAAATTTTTTAATGAAAAAAGTTTGGAAAACAGATTGAAAATTTCACCAGACCTGGCAATAGTGGTATCTCAGGCTCCCTTCTAAATAGCTTACTCTGAAACTTGGTCATCTTTTTTTTTTTTATTAGAGTATAGTCGATTTACAATGTTCTGGTTTCAGGTGTACAGCAAAGAATCCATCATACATATATTTATATCTATTCTTTTTCAGATTCTTTTCCCTTATAGGTTATTATAAAATACAGAGTATAGTTCCCTGTGCTATAAAGTAGGTCATTCTTTACCTATTTCATATACAGTAGTATGTATGTGTTAACCCTAAATTCCTAATTTATATTTGTTGAACCTAAAATGTGTAGCATTGTCCCCAAGATTTAAACACTTCACCTTTTCTAATATTGTAAGGAACATATCTAGTAAATACTTTTTTCCTGACTCAAAGCACACTAACTTCTCAGGAGATAAGATATTGAATCAAAATGAATAAATCAAAATGAATAAATGATAAATTGATAAATATAGCAAAATCAGCTTTTCAATTTTACCTTTTTCCTGAAGATACATACTCTCAGCAAAGTTAAAAACAAAAAAGTATCATCTGCATTATCTCTTCAAATTTTTTTATTATCATTTTAAAAATTTCAAGTTTTAGCTGACCATTTTCCTTCTTTTCCTTATTATTTCATTAAATGGAAAGTGATATCTCACTGTTTTCTCTCATTTCCAAGGAAGATATTTTTCACATTTATTTTACCATCTTTCTACGTTTTGTTTTTTCATTTCCTTTGCCCATTAAAATTCCATTTAACTTCCCTCTCTAGTAATTTTTCTAAGGTTTTAGATAACTATGAATCCAATATTTAGATCTTGTGCTCAAGTAAGAAAGGAATCATAGGTACAGATTATAAATGACTGTAAATGATATCCATATAAATGACATATATAACATATTTAAATAATATATATACTACAGTTTTATAATCTTACATAATTTAATTGGACAAGGTTTCTGTTACTGACATAAACTACAAAGGTATACTAATATGATGCCTGCTGTTTCTGAAAAAGATGGCAAAATATGTAAGATTCTTTTTAAAAAAATGTAATAACTTTAATGTATACACATAAAGTACAATTCATGAACACAGACATGGATGTTAATAAAAGCTACCCTTAAATGAGTGATGACTAACTGCCAGGAATTTTATTTAAAAGACTATCCCAAGGTCACACTGAAAAACAATTCAAGTCTTAGTCAGTAGGATTTCAAAGTCATAGTCTTTCCAAGATGCTCTCCTTTACCATGGGGTTGTAGTGTAGGGTAAATCAGATAAGTTAAAAGGTCATAAAATTCTTATTTCCTCCTCAAGAAAATTCATAATTTACATTCTCTAATGTATAACTTTATGCCTATTTTTCAAGATATCATAGTTTTTTTTTTTTAATCGGAAGATAACTGCTTTACAATGTGTTGGTTTCTGCTATACAAAAACGCGAAACAGCCATAAGCCTATATGAGCGTGTGTGTGTGTGTGTGTGTGCGCGTGTATCTCCACTCCCTCTTGAGCTTCCCTCCCACACCCTCCGTGTGTGTGTGTGTGTGTGTGTGTGTGT
>SJYX01005306.1:603243-678243 GCA_006410675.1 Oreotragus oreotragus
TTGACTCATTGGAAAAGACTCTGATGCTGGGAGGGATTGGGGGCAGGAGGAGAAGGGGACAACAGAGGATGAGATGGCTGGATGGCATCACGGACTCGATGGACATGAGTCTGAGTGAACTCTGAGGGATGGTGATGGACAGGGAGGCCTGGCGTGCTGGGATTCATGGGGTCGCAAAGAGTCGGACACGACTGAGCGACTGAACTGAACTGAACTGGATTCCTTCCTTTCACTGATCTGTTTCTCCTACTCCCTTACCTGTTTCTCCTGGGATCAATTTGCTAATAAATCATTTGCACATAAATCCTCAACTCAGAGTCAGCATCTGGAGAACCTGACACAAGGCAATCCCTAATTCTGAATCCACATTACATCCAAAATATGTAGGACAAATGTAATCTAACGCTATACATTCACACGCGAAATGAAACATGAGCAGAAATCCTTTCTATTTTCATTTGAAGTGGTTGAGTTCTATTGGTATAACCCAGTGAGTAACTCATCGTGAGCAGCCCGAAGCTGATCCATGAGAGGCGTATACCAGTCAACACTGTACACATCGCTGTGTGAAATCGCACTCACACACAGTGCTCGCATTATTGAAAACTCAGCTGTGCATCCCTTTTCTGGATGGGGAAAACGTCTTTGGTTCTCGAATACAAGCAAACTAAAGACTGAATGTGGCACTTATTGTGTCAGAGACAATGGATCCAGTGTTTGGCGCTCAGACTACATGTTTCAAAGGGAATCTTTGTCTGCTTACCATGAAAAAAAAAATCAGACTCTGTATTTATTGGGAAAAGAGAAATCCAGCAGCCTTCACTCAAAGAAACCAGCCCTGTGAGTCTTAAGTTACAATAGTTGAATAAAGCCATAGGTAGACATGTAGTAACACAAGCCAGAGACTTCTGGGGGTTGAGAGTAAACAGAACCCACCCCTCACCTTTCTTTAATTATTTTTAATCATTGAGGATCTTTTTAATGACTATATAAATTGCTTTCAAGTAGGTTTCTTCTACCTAAATTCTAAGATAACTTCAATTCTGAAACAATCTTATAAAACAAAGTTTCTCCCAATGACATTGTTTAAATATTTACCAATATACTACATGATGATCTGATTCTCTGCAAGTAATATAGAGAAACTTCATCAGATTGGGCTCCTCTGGCTTCTGAGAAATATTCTGGAAACTGTCTGCTGAGGTTCGTCGTTGTCTTTTAGAGAACTATATAGACACAAACACATACCTACATATATCAGTAATATAAACAAGGCCATTAATAAAACATTTTTCTCAATTTATATTAAGAGTACAACTTTTTTGCTGTTGAACAGGGCAAGATATGCCTGCCATCTATGACAGACATGCCCAGAAACGGTAAAAGTAGTTGGCCATACCAACAAGATATTCCTGGTGTCAGAGTACCTCACAGAGCTTCTTGTTAAACTAAAGGCATCTTAAAAGAATCAGTTGAGAAAAGGACTCATTTCAGGCTCTTTAGAAGCATCCATTTACAGGCACTCAATGTGCTAATTAAAATCATTTGCCTATGTTTGCCAAGCAAGGCCTCTAAGGGTATCAGATGAGTTATGACGCCTTAATCTAGTCTTAGAGACTGTGCGGTCTAATGCAATCCATTTCTATAATCCATATTGGCCTCTGCCAGTTCTTTTAGAAATATGTGTATTATCTTTCTTTAGAGTGAGAGATGATAATTCCAGGGAAAAAAGAAGAAAAAATTCTCTTAAAATGCAATGTTCTAAACACTAAAAACAGCAAAATACACTTAGAAATTCAGCATGTGGCAAATTCTATGTTTTTATAACCTTAGAGTGACTTGTTCACGGAAAAATGTAAAATGTCTGCATATTAAGACCCACACAAGAAAAGCCAAAAGATAAACAGAAAACTGAGGAAAACATTCGTAGCCCAGATTACGAAGTTCCTATTTCCCTAATACATTTTTAAATATCTCAGTAAGACTGAATTCAATTTAAAACGGGTAAAGGGTACAGAAAGACGGTTCACGGGAAAAAAGAAAATGTCTCCTAAAAGGCGACTAATATCATTCATAATAAAAGTATTCTTTGACCCTGCACTGAAATATTTTCACCATCAAATTAGGGCCAGAGAAGTAACAAATGGTGCCACTGAAGAACGCAGACACTGCTGCTAATATATTTTTTCCAGCACTTTAGCCTAAAGATACATTCACGTTTGAAAATATTCTATCTATAACTATGCCCATATTCATATCCATCCATCCATCTATCTACTATATAGCTGTTAATATATATAGTAGATATAAAAGCTACCTACTATATACCTTTTAATAGAAAGATACTCAAGAATGCAGCAGAGGCTGCCTTCAGGAAGGGCAATGATCAGTAGAGTACAAGGGAGACCGTTTCCTTTATACCATGTATCTTCATCATTTGCACTTCTTGGACTTTGAGCCCTATCATCTTTGCAAAATCTGTTTCAAACAAAAATTTTTTAAAGCACCATATTCTCAGCATGAATATAAGCCACTAAGGAAACAGAAGCCTACTTCTTTTTTAACGTTGTTTTCTTTTTAAAATATGGACCATTTTTAAAGTCTTTTATTGAATGGGGTCGCAAAGAGTCAGACCCGATGAGCAACTAACACACACACACACTGAATTTGTTACAGTACTGCTTCTATTATGTTTTGAGTTTTTAGCCACAAGGCATATGGGATCCCAGCTCCCTGAGCAAGGATGGAACCCACATCCCCTGCACTGGAAGGCAAAGTCTTTTTTTTTTTTTTTTTTTTANGAAAAAAAAAATCAGACTCTGTATTTATTGGGAAAAGAGAAATCCAGCAGCCTTCACTCAAAGAAACCAGCCCTGTGAGTCTTAAGTTACAATAGTTGAATAAAGCCATAGGTAGACATGTAGTAACACAAGCCAGAGACTTCTGGGGGTTGAGAGTAAACAGAACCCACCCCTCACCTTTCTTTAATTATTTTTAATCATTGAGGATCTTTTTAATGACTATATAAATTGCTTTCAAGTAGGTTTCTTCTACCTAAATTCTAAGATAACTTCAATTCTGAAACAATCTTATAAAACAAAGTTTCTCCCAATGACATTGTTTAAATATTTACCAATATACTACATGATGATCTGATTCTCTGCAAGTAATATAGAGAAACTTCATCAGATTGGGCTCCTCTGGCTTCTGAGAAATATTCTGGAAACTGTCTGCTGAGGTTCGTCGTTGTCTTTTAGAGAACTATATAGACACAAACACATACCTACATATATCAGTAATATAAACAAGGCCATTAATAAAACATTTTTCTCAATTTATATTAAGAGTACAACTTTTTTGCTGTTGAACAGGGCAAGATATGCCTGCCATCTATGACAGACATGCCCAGAAACGGTAAAAGTAGTTGGCCATACCAACAAGATATTCCTGGTGTCAGAGTACCTCACAGAGCTTCTTGTTAAACTAAAGGCATCTTAAAAGAATCAGTTGAGAAAAGGACTCATTTCAGGCTCTTTAGAAGCATCCATTTACAGGCACTCAATGTGCTAATTAAAATCATTTGCCTATGTTTGCCAAGCAAGGCCTCTAAGGGTATCAGATGAGTTATGACGCCTTAATCTAGTCTTAGAGACTGTGCGGTCTAATGCAATCCATTTCTATAATCCATATTGGCCTCTGCCAGTTCTTTTAGAAATATGTTTATTATCTTTCTTTAGAGTGAGAGATGATAATTCCAGGGAAAAAAGAAGAAAAAATTCTCTTAAAATGCAATGTTCTAAACACTAAAAACAGCAAAATACACTTAGAAATTCAGCATGTGGCAAATTCTATGTTTTTATAACCTTAGAGTGACTTGTTCACGGAAAAATGTAGAATGTCTGCATATTAAGACCCACACAAGAAAAGCCAAAAGATAAACAGAAAACTGAGGAAAACATTCGTAGCCCAGATTACGAAGTTCCTATTTCCCTAATACATTTTTAAATATCTCAGTAAGACTGAATTCAATTTAAAACGGGTAAAGGGTACAGAAAGACGGTTCACGGGAAAAAAGAAAATGTCTCCTAAAAGGCGACTAATATCATTCATAATAAAAGTATTCTTTGACCCTGCACTGAAATATTTTCACCATCAAATTAGGGCCAGAGAAGTAACAAATGGTGCCACTGAAGAACGCAGACACTGCTGCTAATATATTTTTTCCAGCACTTTAGCCTAAAGATACATTCACGTTTGAAAATATTCTATCTATAACTATGCCCATATTCATATCCATCCATCCATCTATCTACTATATAGCTGTTAATATATATAGTAGATATAAAAGCTACCTACTATATACCTTTTAATAGAAAGATACTCAAGAATGCAGCAGAGGCTGCCTTCAGGAAGGGCAATGATCAGTAGAGTACAAGGGAGACCGTTTCCTTTATACCATGTATCTTCATCATTTGCACTTCTTGGACTTTGAGCCCTATCATCTTTGCAAAATCTGTTTCAAACAAAAATTTTTTAAAGCACCATATTCTCAGCATGAATATAAGCCACTAAGGAAACAGAAGCCTACTTCTTTTTTAACGTTGTTTTCTTTTTAAAATATGGACCATTTTTAAAGTCTTTTATTGAATGGGGTCGCAAAGAGTCAGACTCGATGAGCAACTAACACACACACACACTGAATTTGTTACAGTACTGCTTCTATTATGTTTTGAGTTTTTAGCCACAAGGCATATGGGATCCCAGCTCCCTGAGCAAGGATGGAACCCACATCCCCTGCACTGGAAGGCAAAGTCTTTTTTTTTTTTTTTTTTTTAATTATTTACTTATTTTTGGCTGTGCTGGGTGTTTGTTGTTGTGTGGGCTTTTTTCTAGTTGCAGTGAGTGGCGGTCACTCTCTAGCTGAGTTGTACAGTCTTCTCATCGAGGTGGCTTCTGTCGGTGCAGAGCACAGGGCCTGGGCACCGTGATCTGCAGTAGTGGTGTACTGGCTTAGTTGCCCCAAGTTATGTGGGAGCTTTCCGGACCAGGGATCGAACTTAAGTCTCCTGCGTTGGCAGGTAGATTCTTTACCACTGAGTCACCAGGGAAGCTCAGAAGGCAGTCTTAGACACTGAACTGCCATGGAAGTCCCCTAGAGGCTCTACTTCTGTTGATTGATTCACTTCTTTGATCCAAAGTCGTTCACAAGACTTGATTAAAATACTCTGGTGTGCAGCATATATTATTAATAGCTCAAATGTATTCCAGGTTTGGGACAGGAAATTTGCTTTTCCTTTGACATCATAGTGCATGAGATCTGTCTCCCCATTTGTAGTATTTTCTCTGCCTTTGTGAGATTTTTGCAGGCTGATGTGGGGATGGACAATGTGCAGCAGTGTGGACCCTGCTCCTACTGCGTCATTGCTGGCTTCAAGTGCATGCAAAGGGAACCCACGAGATTCCACTGAATACCGTGCCAACTTGTCCACTTCGTATCAATGTATCTTTTCACCTGTACAAAGCCATTATGATAAAAAAAAAATTATTATCTTCATCAATTAGAGACTCATAGAATCAAACAAGTTGCCCAAGAGAGCCCTGGGGTGAACAACTTGCTGGGCTGGGATGCAATTCCAGGTGTATCTGGTGCCTCAGAGGAGGGCAGACAACAGGTGACTAGGAGTCACACAAAACTAGTTGTGTATAGTAACTGCATCAACAAATGCCTGTTTTTAATAAATGCTTTTTAGTGGAAATTAATAGAGCACATCATTCCTAAAATATTTTTAAACTGATATAACTGTATTAAGCGTTGATAGAAAAAAAAAAAAACTTAGAGCCGATTCTATTAGTACAAAATATTTTTTGAAATTAAGAATCTTCTGAGATTGGTGTGAATAAAATGTCGGAAGCAATTTAAATGGTCACATAACTACCCCAGTTCTGCCAGTGAGAAAACTCAAATCATCCCGACCACCTTCTTTTAAGTTGTGCAGTGTATATCCTGACACTGCTCAAATATTTGCAGCTTATTTTATCTCAAATCTGTGCAGTGAGTTCTCCATTGAATGGATTTAGGCTGTTAGTTTTACTTTTCAGTATCTGTTTTAAGAGGACTCGGTATTACAGCAGGCACCAAACTTGAAAGAAATAACACGAAGAACTTAGAACAGGAATTCTTTGTCAGTCCCCAAAGAGATGCTGTTCCAGCAAGACTCAGGTCAGAGGGCTGGGCACTGCAGGGGCAGATCACATGGCTGATCTGGGGTGAGTTTGTTTTGTGAAGAAACAGATGATTTCTAGCTCTGTTGTTCCTGTAACTTTTTAGCAACAGTTAAGCCCATTCCAAAATGACAAGCAAAAGAAAAGAGCCTTCTGAATAAAATGCAGATGAATGGACTTTCCCCCTGCCTCCTTGGGAATATTATGAGCATCTCATAAAGGGGGTCATATCCTGTTTCTTTCTCTGGTTGCTACAACTGTGGCTTGTATATCGGCTGTATCGGTAATGTGAATTTATAACCAAAAAATGCCAAAAGAAAAAAAAATCAGTACTCCTTCACAAATATGTATTTTTCTTCCCTATTTTTCAACAAGCACTGTTTTAAGTCTTTTTTTTTTTTTTTTTTTTTTTTCTGCACTGGAAGCAAATCTCCATGTCTTTTTCAAATCCTACTGCTAGCTCAGAAGGTGAAATACTGACATCAATGAAAGTAGTTGTAAGTTCGGCTTTAATAGGAACCAGGCAAACAGCACTGGGATATTTATAACTCAACAGTGTCCTCTAGTGTGTCTCTAAAGAATTTCATGAGTCCAAGATTCAAAATGAATCTGGTTGGAAAAAGGTCAACTAAGAGACGCTAAGTCACGTCCGACTCTTTAGTGACCCCATGGACTGTAGCCCGCCAGGCCCCTCTGTCCATCGTATCTCCCAGGCAAGAATACAGGAGTGGGTTGCCATTTCCTTCTCCAGGAGATCTTCCCAACCCAGGGATCAAAACCTCGTCTCCTGCACTGAAAGCAGATTCTTTACCAATGAGACACCTGGGCATCCCTGAAAGACACTAATAAATGTATTCTTTCAAACAATAAAGGGATTTGTCTTGGGTATACTTTTTTTTTCCCCAGCTTTGTCAGTTTTTACTTTTTCAACTTATTTATTTTACTCAGCTTTGTTAGTTTCTCACAAGAGCTCATATCGTCAATGTCCTTGCCCACCTACTGTCATCGCTAATCTCTGACCACCGGTGCTCTTCATCAGTTCAGTTCAGCTCAGTTGCTCAGTCGTGTCCGACTCTTTGCGACCCCATGAATCGCAGCANTTTTTTTTTTTTTTTTTTTTCTGCACTGGAAGCAAATCTCCATGTCTTTTTCAAATCCTACTGCTAGCTCAGAAGGTGAAATACTGACATCAATGAAAGTAGTTGTAAGTTCGGCTTTAATAGGAACCAGGCAAACAGCACTGGGATATTTATAACTCAACAGTGTCCTCTAGTGTGTCTCTAAAGAATTTCATGAGTCCAAGATTCAAAATGAATCTGGTTGGAAAAAGGTCAACTAAGAGACGCTAAGTCATGTCCGACTCTTTAGTGACCCCATGGACTGTAGCCCGCCAGGCCCCTCTGTCCATCGTATCTCCCAGGCAAGAATACAGGAGTGGGTTGCCATTTCCTTCTCCAGGAGATCTTCCCAACCCAGGGATCAAAACCTCGTCTCCTGCACTGAAAGCAGATTCTTTACCAATGAGACACCTGGGCATCCCTGAAAGACACTAATAAATGTATTCTTTCAAACAATAAAGGGATTTGTCTTGGGTATACTTTTTTTTTCCCCAGCTTTGTCAGTTTTTACTTTTTCAACTTATTTATTTTACTCAGCTTTGTTAGTTTCTCACAAGAGCTCATATCGTCAATGTCCTTGCCCACCTACTGTCATCGCTAATCTCTGACCACCGGTGCTCTTCATCAGTTCAGTTCAGCTCAGTTGCTCAGTCGTGTCCGACTCTTTGCGACCCCATGAATCGCAGCGCGCCAGGCCTCCCTATCCATCACCAACTTCCGGAGTTCACTCAGACTCACGTCCATCGAGTCAGTGATGCCATCCAGCCATCTCATCCTCAGTCATCCCCTTCCCTCCTGCCCCCAATCCCTCCCAGCATCGGAGTCTTTTCCAATAAGTTCACTCTTCTCATGAGGTGGCCAAAGTACTGGAGCTTCAGCTTTAGCATCATTCCTTCCAAAGAAATTCCAGGGTTGATCTCCTCCAGAATGGACTGGAAGAAACACAAGCTGGAATCAAGATTGCTGGGAGAAATATCAATAACCTCAGATATGCAGATGATACCACCCTTATGGCAGAAAGTGAAGAGGAACTAAAAAGCCTCTTGAAAGTAAAAGAGAGTGAAAAAGCTCAACATTCAGAAAACTAAGATCATGGCATCTGGTCCCATCACTTCGTGGGAAATAGATGGAGAAACAGTGGTAACAGTGTCAGACTTTATTTTGGGGGGCTCCAAAATCACTGCAGATGGTGACTGCAGCCATGAAATTAAAAGACGCTTACTCCTTGGAAGAAAAGTTATGACCAACCTAGATAGCATATTCAAAAGCAGAGACATTACTTTGCCGACTAAGGTCTGTCTAGTCAAGGCTATGGTTTTTCCAGTAGTCATGTATGGATGTGAGAGTTGGACTGTGAAGAAGGCTGAGCACCGAAGAATTGATGCTTTTGAGCTGTGGTGTTGGAGAAGACTCTTGAGAGTCCCTTGGACTGCAAGGAGATCCAACCAGTCCATTCTGAGGGAGATCAACCCTGGGATTTCTTTGGAAGGAATCTGTGAAATTATTGGTACTTTCCACCAATGTCCCTGAAGTTGGAAATTAGTTTTCTCTGCTTAAATGACCATCCAGCTCTTTCCAAAAGTTTCTGATATCTGGGGGTTTACAACATTTTGGAGTCATGAAAAGAAGTAATGCTATGATAACTGAGAAAAAAGATATTCAGCTGAGCCAAAGGCACCTAAGAACTCTAGAAAGTCATGTTCAAAAGAATTCCTCTTGCTGGACCCAAATGGCATCCCAAGGTGGAGCAAACATCAGGCATTTCTACTCTCAGAACTTCATTCTCTCTTTGTCTCCCCAAGAACTTCTATAGAGTTCTTATCTCCTCTTGGTTCAAATTCTACGGCCATCAACACTCCCTTTACAATTTTGAAGAAATCTTCCAAGGCTGGTAGTCTATCTCAATGTCCTCAAAAATGTTATGCAAATAAAGCTTCATCATGTCCACTATCTGGGAAAACACTAACGGAACCTAAATTATTTGAGAAACCTAGGCCTGAGAGAATAAGGAAAGCTCTCACAGTTACGCAGTCGTATAATAAAGTCACAGAGCTACAGTGTGTAGCAGAGCTGTATCAGCAAGCCCAGTCTCCATCAACTGAGCCTCAGTTCAATTGCACAGCTGCATATATGGTTAAAAGTGACTGCTATTATTTGGGTTCATTTGTGAGATAGTTCACTATAAAACATCATTATAGCAATGGCCAAATGATATACATATTAATTGATAGATAGCTAGAAAATATAAGTTTAATTATCTGTATGGCACTATTTCTTCTAATATTAATATATTAGCAGGAAAAAGAGAACACTTAAAAATGAATAGAGGGGTGTGGGGGGACAAATGAAAAAAGGGGAGAAGAAAGACTGAGCAAATAAATAACGGTAACTGCTAAGCTGCTAAGTCACTTCAGTCGTGTCTGGCTCTGTGTGACCCCATAGACGGCAGCCCAACAGGCATAGGAACAAGCCTAAAAACATCATAAATAATAAACATGAATAGGTAAAATTTATATTAGAAGACAGACTCACTGACTGAGGGGGTGTAAAAATAAACTGTTGCTATTTTTAAAAGACAGGCTTAAAATAACAAGACAATGTTGAAATAAAGGTATGACAAAAGATACATCCCACTTTGGTGTAGAACTGAAACTAACAGTATTATAAATCAACTATACTTCAATTTGAAAAAAATATCAAAGATACCTAAAGGAAAATAAGCTGTCACAATATTCAGTTCAGTTCAGTTCAGTCGCTCAGTCGTGTCCGACTCTTTGCGACCCCATGAACTGCAGCACGCCAGGCCTCCCTGTCCATCACCAACTCCTGGAGTTCACTCAAACTCATGTCCATTGAGTTGGTGATGCCATCCAGCCATCTCATTCTCTGTCATCCCCTTCTCCTCCTGCTCCCAATCCCTCCCAGCATCAGGGTCTCTTCACATGAGGTGGCCAAAGTACTGGAGTTTCAGCTGTAGCATCAGTCCTTCCAATGAACACCAGGACTGATCTCCTTTAGGATGGACTGGTTGGATCTCCTTGCAGTCCAAGGGACTCTCAAGAGTCTTCTCCAACACCACAATATTAATATCAAATTGAATATAAGATGAAACTTACCAAGAGAACCAAGAGGATTATTGTATGTTAATAACTATGTAAGCACATTGCTATACATCAGGAAGACACAATAGTCATGATTTTTTGTGGATTTAACTGAAAAGGTCTGAAACATATAAGTTAAAATCTAATATAAAGAACTTTTGCACAACAAAGGAAATCACTAACAAAATGAAAAGGCAACATATATAATGTTCATTGCAGCACTGTTTATAACAGCCAGGACATGGAAGCAACCTAGATGTCCATCAGCAGATAAATGGATAAGAAAGCTGTGGTACATATACACAATGGAGTATTACTCAGCCATTAAAAAGAATACATCTGAATCAGTTCTAATGAGATGGATGAAACCAGAGCTGATTATACAGAGTGAAGTAAGCCAGAAAGAAAAACACCAATACAGTATACTGACACATATATATGGAATTTAGAAAGATGGTAATGATGACCCTGTATGCAAGACAGCAAAAGAGACACAGATTGTGTAGAACGGACTTTTGGACTCTGAGGGAGAGGGACAGGGAGAGGGTGTGATGATTTGGGAGAATGGCATTGAAACATGTATACTATTATGTAAGAAACGAAGCGCCAGCCCATGTTCGATACAGGATACAGGATGCTTGGGGCTGGTGAACGGGGATGATCCAGAGATGATATGGGGGAGAGGGGGACTCAGGATTGGGAGCTTGTATACACCCGTGGCGGATTCATGTCAATGTATGGCAAAACCAATATGGTATTGTAAAGTGTAAAAATAAAATTTAAAAAAAATAGAATGGGAGAAAACGTCTGAAAATCATACATCTGATAAGACGTTTATTTCCAAAATACATAAGGTATTCACACAACAGCAAAAGAAAAAAAGAAATAAAATCAATTTTAAAAATGGGCCAGAGTATCTGAATAGATATTCTTCCAAAGAAGGCATACTAATGGCCTAATGGTAGACAAAAAGTGCTCCACATCACTAATCATCAGAGAAATGCAAATCAAAGCCACACTGAGATATCACCTCACATCTGTTAACAGCAGCTATCATCAAAATGACAAGAGATAAGTGCTGGTGAGGTTGTATAGAAAAGGGAACCCTTGCGTACTGTTGGCAGGATGTAAATTGGTGCGGTCATTATGGAAAACAGTTTAGAGGTTTCTTAATAAAAATTTAACTACCATATGGTCCAGCAATTCCAATTCTGGGAATATTCCAAAAGAAACAAAAACATTATGTCAAAGAGACATCTGCAGCCCCTTGCTCATGGCAGTATTTCTAATAACCAAGAGATGGAAGCAGCCGAGTGTCCACTGACCAATGAATAGAGAAAGAAGCTGTGGCACATAAAGAACGTGCAAAGAACAAAAACAGTTCTTGAAAATTTAAAATATGACCAAAACCAGGAAAAATTACACAGAAAAGTTGGAAGATAGAATTAAAAAGATCTCCCAGAGAATAAACCAAAGACACAAAAAGAGATAAAAGATGAGAAAATTAAGAGCACCAATCCGGAAGTCCCAAAATAATGACAAAAGTTCCCCAAAAAAAGACAGAAAAAGTAAAGGGAAGAAAATCATCAAAGTATTTTGTTTAAGTTCAGTTCAGGTCAGTTCAGTTCAGTCGCTCAATTGTGTCCGACTCTTTGCGACCCCATGAATCCCAGCACGCCAGGCCTCCCTGTCCATCACCATCTCTCGGAGTTCACTCAGACCTCACGTCCATCGAGTCCGTGATGCCATCCAGCCATCTCATCCTCGGTCGTCCCCTTCTCCTCCTGCCCCCAATCCCTCCCAGCATCAGAGTATTTTCCAATGAGTCAACTCTTCGCATGAGGTGGCCAAAGTACTGGAGTTTCAGCTTTAGCATCATTCCTTCCATATTTTGTTTAATGTCCCAGAATGTGAGTTCTAATATTAAAATTTTCCAAACAGTACCTAGCACAATGGGTGAAGAAAGTCCATCCCGAGGCATATCATCAAGAAATTTCAAAACATCTAGAATTCTACAACAAGAGAAATCTTCAAAGGAACAGATATGTTCAGACATTCAAAGTCTCAAAAAAAAAAAAAAATAGCACTCATGCACCTTTTCCTGGAAAGCTACTGAAGCATGGTGGAGCCTATTATACAGAGTGAAGTAAGTCAGAAAGAGAAACACCAATACAGTATATTAACGCATATGTATATATATATATGGGATTTATAAAGATGGTAAAAACAATCCTATATGCAAGGCAGCAAAAGAGACACAGGTGTAAAGAACAGACTCCTGGGCTCCGTGGGAGAAGGCGAGGGTGGTCTCTTATACACATCTGAGAAGAAAGACTGAGCAAATAAATAACGGTAACTGCTAAGCTGCTAAGTCACTTCAGTCGTGTCTGGCTCTGTGTGACCCCATAGACGGCAGCCCAACAGGCATAGGAACAAGCCTAAAAACATCATAAATAATAAACATGAATAGGTAAAATTTATATTAGAAGACAGACTCACTGACTGAGGGGGTGTAAAAATAAACTGTTGCTATTTTTAAAAGACAGGCTTAAAATAACAAGACAATGTTGAAATAAAGGTATGACAAAAGATACATCCCACTTTGGTGTAGAACTGAAACTAACAGTATTATAAATCAACTATACTTCAATTTGAAAAAAATATCAAAGATACCTAAAGGAAAATAAGCTGTCACAATATTCAGTTCAGTTCAGTTCAGTCGCTCAGTCGTGTCCGACTCTTTGCGACCCCATGAACTGCAGCACGCCAGGCCTCCCTGTCCATCACCAACTCCTGGAGTTCACTCAAACTCATGTCCATTGAGTTGGTGATGCCATCCAGCCATCTCATTCTCTGTCATCCCCTTCTCCTCCTGCTCCCAATCCCTCCCAGCATCAGGGTCTCTTCACATGAGGTGGCCAAAGTACTGGAGTTTCAGCTGTAGCATCAGTCCTTCCAATGAACACCAGGACTGATCTCCTTTAGGATGGACTGGTTGGATCTCCTTGCAGTCCAAGGGACTCTCAAGAGTCTTCTCCAACACCACAATATTAATATCAAATTGAATATAAGATGAAACTTACCAAGAGAACCAAGAGGATTATTGTATGTTAATAACTATGTAAGCACATTGCTATACATCAGGAAGACACAATAGTCATGATTTTTTGTGGATTTAACTGAATAGGTCTGAAACATATAAGTTAAAATCTAATATAAAGAACTTTTGCACAACAAAGGAAATCACTAACAAAATGAAAAGGCAACATATATAATGTTCATTGCAGCACTGTTTATAATAGCCAGGACATGGAAGCAACCTAGATGTCCATCAGCAGATAAATGGATAAGAAAGCTGTGGTACATATACACAATGGAGTATTACTCAGCCATTAAAAAGAATACATCTGAATCAGTTCTAATGAGATGGATGAAACCAGAGCTGATTATACAGAGTGAAGTAAGCCAGAAAGAAAAACACCAATACAGTATACTTTTTCCAATGAGTCAACTCTTCGCATGAGGTGGCCAAAGTACTGGAGTTTCAGCTTTAGCATCATTCCTTCCATATTTTGTTTAATGTCCCAGAATGTGAGTTCTAATATTAAAATTTTCCAAACAGTACCTAGCACAATGGGTGAAGAAAGTCCATCCCGAGGCATATCATCAAGAAATTTCAAAACATCTAGAATTCTACAACAAGAGAAATCTTCAAAGGAACAGATATGTTCAGACATTCAAAGTCTCAAAAAAAAAAAAAAATAGCACTCATGCACCTTTTCCTGGAAAGCTACTGAAGCATGGTGGAGCCTATTATACAGAGTGAAGTAAGTCAGAAAGAGAAACACCAATACAGTATATTAACGCATATGTATATATATATATGGGATTTATAAAGATGGTAAAAACAATCCTATATGCAAGGCAGCAAAAGAGACACAGGTGTAAAGAACAGACTCCTGGGCTCCGTGGGAGAAGGCGAGGGTGGGATGACATGAGAGAATAGCACTGAAACATGCCCGTTACCATACGTAAGACAGATGGCCAGTGCAAGTTCAGTGCATGAAGCAGGGCACGCAGAGCCAGTGGTCAGGGACAACCCAGGGGGATGGGGTGGGGAGGGAGGCGGGAGGGCAGTGCAGGATGGGGGCGGGCGTGTGCGCCCGTGGCGGATCCGTGTTGATGTGTGGCAGGGGCCACCACAGTGTTGTGGAGTGACTGTCCTCCAGTTAAAATAAATAAGTAAATTTTTAAACAAGAAAGGCAGTAAGCCAAGAAGGAAAGAAAAAGAAAGAAAGTGAAGTCGCTCAGTCGTGTCCGACTCTTTGAGACCCCGTGGACTGTAGAGCCCCCCAGGCTCCTCCGTTCATGGGATTCTCCAGGCGAGAATGCTGGAGTGGGGTGCCATTTCCTTCTCCAGGGGATCTTCCCGACCCAGGGATCGAACCCAGGTCTCCCGCATTGCAGGCAGATGCTTTAACCTCTGAGCCAGCAGGGAAGGAGGAAGATGTCAAGCCAGGAACCAGGGAACGCAACCCAAGTCAGAGACAAAAGCAACCCCTGGGCTAACAGAAGAGACCCCTCAAATCACAGTTCTCCACCAAGTCCAAAGAGCACTCAGCAAAGACTCAGCAAGTTAGAAGCGCCTCCGAGGGAAGATTGCTTCAGAATGAATGCAGCTATGTATGTGAGCACACTGAGAGAAAACATACACTCTCTGGCGTTTGGGTTTGAGTTAATTAAAAATAACATTAAAAATAAGCATAAAAAAGGCAAGTATTAACTTCAAGGAACACAAATTATTGTGCAAGAAAAGTAACTCAAATAAACTATAAGTAGCCATTAAATTAGAAGAAAATATACAATATTCTGCAAGAACTTGAAAAAAAATACACCAAATCTTTATGCATTTCCATGATGCTATTTCCAATATGCATTATTAATTTTAAAAGTAAATTATACAATAGTGCAAACAGTAAAACATTTGCACAAAACTGTATATACAAAGTTGTACTAAATATTTCTATCTGTGCGTAGTCACCCAGTCATGCCCAACTCTTTGTGACCCCATGGCATGTAGCCCCCCAGGCTCCTCTATCCATGGGAATTTTCTAGGCAAGAATACTGGAGTGGGTTGCCATGCCCTCCTCCAGGGGATCTTCCCAACCCAGGGATGGAACCCAGGTCTTCTACATTGTAGGCAGATTCTTTCCCATCTGAGCCATATACCACATGCCAATAGTAACATTATCCAAAATTTGGTTTGTGAATAAGCATTATCTGAGATATTGACTCATTGGAAAAGACCCTGATGCTGGGAAATGTTGAAGGCAGGGGGAGAAGGGGAGGATAAGATGAGATGGTTGGATGGCATCACCGACTTGATGGACATAAACCTGACCAAGTTCCAGGAGTTGGTGATGGACAGGGAAGCATGGCATGCTGCAGTCCACAGGTCAGACACAAACAGCAAAGAGTCAGACATGACTGAGTAACTGAACTGAACTGACTATCTGAGACCTCATTAGAAAAGCACATTCTCACTTCCCACCCCAAACTTACTGAACCAGAATTTCTGGGTAGGGGCTGTAGAATCAAGCTAATTGCTCTCCAGGTGATTCTCAAGCAGCAGAAATTTCAAGAACTAAGTATTGCATAAAGGTCTGATTAGAGGAATTAAGTCAGGTGGGTGACTAGGACCAGTGTGAAAGCACTTGAAGGAGAATTCCGCTAAAGCATTTCACTTTAATGGTTTTTACAAGAATATATTTATTCACTGTGCAATACAACAGAAAGTAAAATAACTTTTTGAGGCTATGCTTATGAAATAGTTGCATAAATATGAGCCAGCCCTTGTTTATCAATGTCTCTCTAGAGTTGGAATGCCACTTTCCAGATGTAAATTCCATCCATCTGGTGCTAACTTCTGCCCGTGGCTGAAAAACAACAAATGCTAGAAGGAGATTTTTGAAGAATTCTGATGAGCTACTAAGCTTCTTCTTCTTGAAGCACAGCTGGTAGGCAACCTGATACTGGAAGTAGCCATCCCTGGACCATAGTTCTCAAAATAATTGCTAAAGTAGGTGGTACATTCCATCTAAAATTAACAGGCATTGTGGACATAGCTCTGACCCATATGCAGTAGGAAAGGACTAGCCCTTGATTTGTTCTGGGCTGTATGCTACTATTAACACGATATTAAAGAACCTCTTCCTACAATGGGTTAAGATTAAAGATACAGGCATACCTCCAAGATATTGTGGCTTAGGTTCCAGGCCAACACAATAAAGCCAACCTTGACATGAAGGTAGTCACGTGATTTTTTTGTTTCATGGTGAATATAAAAGTTATGTTTACATTCTACTGTATAGTCTATTAAGTGTGCAATATAACGGCTAAAAAAATTGTACATACCAGTGGAAACCAAATGGTCCCTGACATTCCAGTAAACAATAAATGAAGCCCACCATCAAGCCATCAGCCACTGAAGACATCCCTTCACATACACACTCCCCACCACAGTGAACTCTGAGGGGAATTCAGGATGGAGAAAAACAGGAAACATTTTCTGTGCTCTGGATCCTGGCCCAAGATAGAAAAGATGCCTAAGGAACCATCTCAGTAATCCAGACTCTTCCCTCTTCCACACACAGAAAAGCATTAAAGCCATTAACTTGGGAGGTCTGTTTTTTATTAGCAGTAATCCTTTGACGTTCAACTACATGGGTTTGTTTAGGTTTTGTTTGTTTTTCAGCATTTTCTCCTATATGTCCTGGTTCCTTCCTTACCTCTTCAGAGTAGTTCCTCAGAGCTGACAGGCTTTCTCCGGGGCTACTGGTCCTCAGTGAAGTGAAGTGAAGTGAAAGTCATTCAGTCATGTCTGACTCTTTGTGACCCCATGGATTACACAGTCCGTGGAATTCTCCAGGCCAGCATACTGGAGTGAGTGCCTTTCCCTTCTCCAGGGGATCTTCCCAACCCAGGGATTGAACCCAGGTCTCCCACATTGCAGGTGGATTCTTTACCAGCTGAGCCATAAGGGAAGCCCAAGAACACTGGAATGGGTAGCCTATTCCTTCTCCACTGGATCTTCCCATCTTCCCAACTCAGGAATTGAACTGGGGTCTCCTGCTTTGCAGGTGGATTCTTTACTAACTGAACTATCAGGGAAGCCCAGTCCTCAGTAAGGCTCAGTAAATCCTAAGTAAGGCTTCCTAATAAATCTTAACTCAAAACTTTAAGGATGCTCATTTTTCTTTAGTTGACATACCTTAATTTAAAAATACATAATTGCTAAATAAATAAATAAATAAACCATCATCTGAGCCTCAGCAAGTTAGAACTTTTTTTCTGGTGAAGGAGCTTGCCTCAAATGTTAATGGTTGCTGACTAATCAGGGTGATGGTTCCTGAATGTTGGGGGGGCTTTGGCAATTTCTTATAAAACAATAAAGTTTGCTGCATCAACTGACTTTTTGACAAACTATTTATTTCTCTGTAGCATGCAATGCTGTTAGATATCATTTTACACAAAGTAGAACTTTTTACACAATTGGAGTCAATTCCCTCTCGACCCTGCTTTAACAACTGTTTGTTTAACAGTCTAAATCCTTTGTGGTAATTCCAATAACCTTCGCAGCATCTTCACCAGAAATAGATTCCATCTCAAGACATCTCTTTCTTTGCTCATCCAGAAGAAGAAAGTCCTCATCCATTCAAGTTCTATCACAGTGCTACAGCAACTCAGCCACATTCTCAGGGCCCACCTCTCCTAGTTCTTTTGCTATTTACACCCATCTGCAGTTACTTCTACTAAAGTCTTGAACCCCTCAAAGTCATCCTTGAGGGCTGGATCAACTTTTTCTAAAGTCTTGTTCATGTTGACATTTTGACCTCTCTCTGTGAATCACAAGTTTTCTTTTTCTTTTTTTTACTTTACTTTACAGTACTGTATTGGATTTGGCATACATTGACATGAATCCGCCACGAGCGTACATGAACTCCCAAACACGAACCCACCTCCCACCCCACATCATCCCTCCGGATCATCCCCATACACCAGCCCCAAGCATCCTGCATTCTGCATCGAACACAGACTGGCGATTCGTTTCTTACATGATAGTATGCATATTTCAATGCTATTCTCCCAAATCATCCCACCCTCTCCCTCTCCTTCTCCCTCAGAGTCCATAAGTCCGCTCTACACATCTGTATCTCTTTTGCTGTCTTGCATACAGGGTCCTCATTACCATCTTTCTAAATTCCATATATATGTGTTAGTATACTGTATTGGTGTTTTTCTTTCTGGCTTACTTCACTCTGTATAATTGGTTCCAGTTTCATCCATCTTATTAGAACTGATTCAAATGTATTCTTTTTAATGGCTGAGTAATACTCCATTGTGTATATATACCACAGCTTTCTTATCCATTCATCCGCTGATGGACATCTAGGTTGTTTCCATGTCCTGGCTATTATAAACAGTGCTGCAATGAACATTGGGGTACATGTGTCTCTTTCTATTCTGGTTTCCTCGGTGTGTATGCCCAGCAATGGGATTGCTGGGTCATAAGGCAGTTCTATTTGCAATTTCTTAAGGAATCTCCACACTGTTCTCCATAGTGGCTGTACTAGTTTGCATTCCCACCAACAGTGTAAGAGGGTTCCCTTTTCTCCACACCCTCTCCAGCATTTATTGCTTGTAGACTTTTGGATCGCAGCCATTCTGACCGGTGTGAAGTGGTATCTCATTGTAGTCGTGATTTGCATTTCTCTGATAATGAGTGATGTTGAGCATCTTTTCATGTGTTTGTTAGCCATCCGTATGTCTTCTTTGGAGAAATGTCTATTTAGTTCTTTGGTTCTTAATGGTATCTAAAATAGTGAATCCTTTGCAGGTTTTCAATTGACTTTGCCCAGATCCATCAGAAGAATCACTGTGTATGGCAGTTATAGCCTTATGAGTTGTATTTCTCACATAATAAGACTTGAAAGTCAAAATTACTCCTTGATCCATGGGCTGCAGAATGGATGTTGTGTTAGCAGGCGTGAAACAACATGAATTGTATTGTACATCTCCATCAGAACTCTCAGGTGACTGCGTGCATTGTATTTTGAAAGTCATCTTTTTTCCTAAGCAGCAGGTCTGAACAGTGGGCTTCAAATATTCAGGACCACGTAGTAAACAGATGTACTATCATCTGGGCTATGTTGTTCCACTTCTAGAGTACAGGCAGACTAGAAGCAGCACAATTCTTCAGGTCCTTAGGAGTTTTAGAAAGGTCAATGAGCATTGGCTTCAGCCTTAAGTCACCAGCTACATTAGACCCTTACAAGACAGCCAGTCTGTGTACTGAAGCTTTGAAAACAGGCATTGACTTCTCCTCTCTAGCTATGTAAATCCTGGATGGTATTTCACCTTCTTCCAATAGGAGGCTATTTCACCTACACTGAAAAGCTGTTTTTTATCCATCTTCATTAATTATCTTAGCTAGATCTTCTGGATAATTTACTGCAAATTCTACATCAGCACTTGCTGCTTCACCCTGTACTTTCATGCTATGAAGACAGGTTCTTTCCTTAAACCTCAGGAACCAACCTCTGCTAGCTTCTTTTCTGCTAGCTTTCCTAACTTTTCTGCAGCTTCCTCACCTCTCTCAGCCTTCACAGAATTGAAGAAAGTTAGGGCCTTTCTCTCGCTTAGGTAAGGGAATATTGTCGCTGGTTTGATCTATCTAGACTGCTAAAACTTTCTTCATTTCAGCAACAAGACTGTTTCCCTTTCTTATGATTCATGTGCTCACTATGGCAGCACTTTTCACATCCTCCAAGGACTTATCCTTTGCTTTCACAACTTGGCTAACTAGCACAAGACGTAGCTTTCAGCCTGTTTCAGCTTTTGGCATGCCTTTCTCAGTAAGTTTGATCATTTCTAGCTTTTGATTTAAAGTGATAAATGCTTGAATATTCCTTTCACTTGAACACTTAGAAGTCACTGTAGAGTTTTAATTGGCCTAATTTCAATACTGTTACGTCTCAGGGACTAGGGAGATCCAAGAAGAAGGGGAAAGGTGGGGTAACAGTGGTTGGTGGAGTGGTCAAACCACATACAACATTTATGGATTCAGCCCATCATCTCATATGGGCACTAGTTCATGGTGCCCCCAACAATGTACAATAGTAATATCAAAGATCAGACATCGCCATAGTAATCTAATGGTAATGCAAAAGTTCGTTATGTGAATTACCAAATTGTGACACAGAGACATGAAGTGAGCAAACACTGTTGGGAAAAAGTGACATCCATAGACTTGCTCAACACGGGCTTTCCACAAATCTTCGGTTTTAAAACAAAACCCACTACTTGCAACATGCAATAAAGTGAAGCACAATAAAGCAAAATATGTCTGTGGGGGGAAATGTTGCATAGGTTAATCTGAAGGCCCATTTGTAGAAAGGAAACATGAGGAGGAAAGAATCGTCCTGGGGAGGTATTTCTTTGCTCAGGAAACGGGAAAATGCATGCACACCATTCTACCTAGTCCTTCTCTCATATCCAGATGCTCCACTACCCCTCTGAGAAGATCTTCCCATGGCCCCTTGGGAGGAACAACTACTTAGCTCTCCAAATAGCTCTAGAGCATTTACCAATCAAGACAGCTATAATGCTTCTCTTTTTCTGCAACACTTCTTCATTATGACACTATTCCCACTAGACAAGTGCAAGTCACAGACCAGTTCTCACTGCCCTGTGTTTCACTAGGCTTCATTACAGTTTAGAACCCTTGCGGCCCTGCTTCCCTGGAGGTGCACACAGGTTAAATAAGACAGTGTGGGACTTAGTCCCACAAGTAGGCAGTAGGTTTGCAGAGAACTTGGGAAAATTCAACTGAGACTTATTAGGAAGAGAACTTTACTTTTCTCAGAAAGTTTCCTAAGGGGGATTTGAAGTGCCTTCAAAGTGAAATGATCCTATTTATGAGTAGAGAGGAGGGGGTGATTCAAAGGACTCCTAAATTGTCCAAGGAAAGTATTCCTCAAGTTCAAGAAATCTACTCCATTTTATAAATTACAAATCCCATAAAGTTTCACAGTTTGACGCCATAATGATGGATACAGATCACTATACATTTGTACAAACCCACAGAACACACACCACCAAGCGTGAACCTTAATTTAAACTATGGATTTGAGGTGACTATGATGTGTCAGTGTACGTTCATCAATAAACGCACCACTCTGATGGGAATGTTGATAATGGGGGAGGCTAAGAGGACAAGAGCAGGGATTATATGGGAAATCTCTGTATCTTCTAAATTTTGCTACGAACCTAAAACTACTCTACAAAAACACTTAATGAAAAAAAAAAGAGCAAAGTAACCCATACCGAAGAATTTATCAGTTAATTGAGGACATAATAGAGACAATAAAATAATTAAACTGGGCAAAGACTTGAATAGACATTTCTGTAAAAAAATGCACAAATGTCCATAAAGTTTGTGGGAAATGATCACCATTACTCATCATTAGATCAGTGCAAGTCAAAGCCACGATGAGATATCGCTTCACCCCATCAGGATGGTTAATACAAGAAAAACGAAAACAAAAAACACATAGTGTTGGCCAGGGTGTGGGAAATCGATCCCTGTGCTCTGCTGGTGGGAGTATCAAATGGTGCAGCTGTTACAGGAAACATAACAACTATTATGGAAGTTCCTCAAAAAACAAAACGTAGAACTACTGTAAGCAGCTTCCCTGGTGGCTCAGCTGGTAAACGTTGCCTGCAATGCAGGACACCTCGGTTCAATTCCTGGGTCAGGAGGGTCCCCTGGAAAAGGGATAGGCTACCCACTCCAGTATTCTTGGGCTTTCCTGCTGGCTCAAGAATCTGCCTGCAATGCAGGAGACCTGGGTTCAGTCCCTGGGTTGGGAAGGTCCCCTGGAGGAGGGCATGGCAACCCAGTCCAGCATTCTTGCCTGGAGAATCCAGGCATGGATGGAGGAACCTGGCAGGTTACAGTCCATGGTGTCGCAGAGTCAGACATGACTGAGCGACTAAGCACAGCACAGAGCTACTGTATGACCCAGCCATCTCACTTGTGCATACGTATACAGAGTAATTGAAAGCAGGATCTCAGAGAGGTAGCTGCACACCCACGTTCACTGCCCCATTATTCACAATAGCCGAGAGGTGGAAGCAACACAAATGTCCACCAATGGAAGGATGGATAAAGAAACTATGCTATATGCATACCCTGGAATATTCAACCTCATTAAAAAAAGAAATCCTGTCACATGCTACAACATGAATGAAACTTCAGGACATTGTACTATGTGAAATAAGCCAGTCACAAAATTACAAATTCTGTCTGATTTCACTTTTATGAAGCACCTAGTCAAATTCATAGAAACAGAAAATAGAATCACGGTTGCCATGAGGTAGGAGGAGGAGAAACAGAGAGTTGTTTTTCAATGTGTGCGGAGTTTCAGTTTTGCAAATGAAAAACCCTGGAGATGTGCTATACAACAGCATGAATATACGTGACACTATGGTACTGTATGCTCAAAAATGGTTAAGATGATAAATTCTATGTATGCATTTTTTAACAATCAAATCACTGTTCCTTGAATCTTCCAAGATTTCTTTTATTTATCCTTAAATTGAAGTATAGTTGATTTACAATGTTACTGCTGTACAGCAAAGTGGCTCAATTATATATTCTTTTCCATTATGTCTAACACAGGATATTGAACATAGTTCTTTATGCTATACAGTAGGAGCTTGTTGCTTATCCATTCTATCTATACGATCTTGCATCTGCTAACCCCACGCTCCCAATCCATCCTTTCCCCACGCCTCACCCGTGGCAAACAAAAGTATTTCTCTGTGTCTGGGATTCTGTTTGGGTTTCATAGATATGTTCCTTTGTGTCATATTTTCAATTCCACATGTAAGTGAGATCATCTTTCTCTTTCTGACTTCAATTAGCATGTTATCTCTAGATGCAGCCATGCAAATAGTACTATTTTCTTCTCTTTTATGCTATGCCTTTAATTTCTATGAGTTCACCAAGAATGCAATGGTCTTTAGTGTATTTATTTGGTGGGAAAAAGAGAAGTTCCAGGGCCTCAGTTTATATTTTCCTGCTACAATGTTCCTTATTCCATAATTCACAGGGCCAGTGTGAGGATGTGCCATTGTTGATAGTATCTATTCCAAATACTACATGCAAACTGAGGAAAAAAACCATGGGGTGCTTTCAGAGTCTCCAAATGTGAACTTTGAAGTGAATCTCAATCACCTGAGACTCATAGGCAGACTCACTGACATCCATATTGCAGTGTTGTTCTGGGTCTTTAGAAACTGGAGGAAGTTCTGCATGAATGTCTGAGAATCTGAAAGTGTTTCTATTTCTCAGTATAGCCATTTTGAAATCAAGATGTAGTAGGAAAAATAATGGTCCCAAAGAGGTCTATATCTGATTAGGATGCAGAAAGAGAGCATATGTTAGATTAGATGGCAAAGGAGATTAAGGTTGCAGACGTTGTAATCAGTTTACCCTAAAGAGATTATCTGTCTAGGCCCAACTGAAATCACACAGGTCCTTAAAAGTGGAAGAAGGAAATGAAAAGAGAGAGATGTGATGGCACAAGCAGGATCAGAGTGATGCAATATGAGAGAGACTCATCTGATGGCTCAGACAGTAAAGCGTCTGTCTACAATGTGAGAGACCTGGGTTCGACTCCTGGGTTGGGAAGATTCCCTGGAGAAGGAAATGGCAACCCACTCCAGTACTCTTGCCTTGAAAATCCCGTGACGGAGGAGCTTGGTGCAGGCTACTATCCTATCCATGGGGTCGCAAACAGTCGGGCACGACCAAGCGACTTCACTTTCTTTCTTTGCTGGCTTTGGAGATGGAAGCAAGGCCCGTGCATTAGAGTGCTCAGGCTGCCATAACAGAATACCGCAGACTGGATGGCTGAAATAACAGAAACGTATTTTCCCACAGTGCCGTAGGCTGGAAGTCTCTGCCTCAAGTACCAAACAGGAGACGACAGAAAGAGAAAAAGGCAAGGGGGACTCTTCCCAAGCTCGTGGGACCACGGTTCCTCTAAACCAAGAAGAAGGGTCTCTTCCCTAAGGGTTTTAGGAGCCTGCCCAGCCACCACTGCTGGTGCTGCCTGTCACCACAGATTGCCTGGGAGTTGGGGCAAGAGATAAGTTTTTTTTTTAATTAGTAAATTTCCTTTGCTCCCCATTTCTCATTTCAGACCACCAAAAGGGAGCTTCTCTTGGAGCTCATGCTATCTTTCTCTCTGAACCCAGTGTGTAGGTTTGGGCTTCAGGCTGCCCTTGAGTCTAGACCAAGAGATGCTGGACGGTGGAGAAGAAAAAGAAAAAAAAAAAAAAATTCACCGTGAGTTTGTTGGTACCTTGTATTCCAGTTTCCTTCCCAGGTATGCATGATACCATTTATTTTTCAGAGCCCTCAGATGACTGCTCCATGCATTTCTATCTAAAGTTTTTAATTACATTTGGTGGGAAAGCAGGGTGGAGAGGGCTTACTTAATCTTGATCAAAACTGGAATCTGTCTTCTGCCTTTAGCTCTCTCCCGACTTTAGAAGCTGCTCTCTTTCAATGCGGCTTTGTTGGCTTTTCCTATTTGATGGGCTTTAAATATTAGCGTCCCCTAGTTTCTCTTAGGCAGTTTTCACACAGTTTGTTGCTGTTCAGTCACTAAGTTGTGTCTGACTCTTTGTGGCCCCATGGACTGCAGCACACCAGGCCTCCCCGTCCTTCATTATCTCCCAGAGTTTGCTCAGACTCATGTCCATTGCGTCAGTGATGGGTCAACCATCTCAGCCTCTGTCGCCCCCTTCCCCTCTTGCCCTCAATCTTTCCCAGCATCAGGGTCTCTTCCAATCAGCTGGCACTTCACATCAGGTGGCTAAAGTTCTGGAGCTCCAGCATCAGTCCTCCCAATGAATATTCAGTGTTTCGCACACTGTATACTCTCTCCCTAGTTAATGTTAACCATTTTCAATACTTAAATTATTATATATATATGCAAATATGTCACAAGTTTATATCTCCAGGCTGATCTTTCTCATTAATTCCAAACCAGCATATCCAACTGACATCTCTTACACATTTCAAAATCATGACAGATTCCACATGTCTAAATTATAACTCATGGTTTCCCTTCAACCCCTAAACTTGGTCAAGTATTCCCCATGTCAGTTAATGACATAGCAGGCTTCTTTGACACCCAGAAGCCACCTTTGACATCCTCATCTCTCTCACTACAGGAATGGTCAAGTACTTAATTGAATAGCCATCAAAAAGTTTATTATATGCATATTTGTATTCAACAGATGTTCACTGAGCACTTGATGCTTCACAAAAGTATGCAGCGAATGCCTTTCCTGTGCCAGACTTTGCGCTAAGCTCTGGGTCTCCAGTGGTAAATGAAATTGATACAGTTCCTGCCTCAAAGAACCTACAGACTAGTGAGAGAAATATTAAACAAGCAAACCCACAAATTATTATCAGATTACAAATTTTGATGAATGCTTTCAATAAAAAGACACAGCACAACACTTTTGTAGAATGAAAAGGAATCTGAGTTTCCCAAAGCAAAGAATATAAATGGTAGATAATCAGATTTTGAAAGCTCATGCATGTCATCTTAAGGACTTCACACTTTAGGGTAATAAAAAGCCAATAAGGGGTTTAAATGGGAAGTTACATGATTCATTTTTTTTTTTAAAGCATAAATCTAGTCATCTTACCAATCTTTCAGGAACTGACTGTCAGAGGTGGTTTTACCTTCTTGTCATTCTGGAAAGGATTTAGGGCAGAGATGATAGACAAGTTTCTTCTGGCACCAGAGTTTACAGACTAAGTTCATCCAAGTTTCCTTTTGGAACAAACGTGTGATGACTCTACAGCCCCAGACTTCTCACAACCATAAGACAGAAAAGACAGAAATTACAGCTAAGTGCAAATTGGAACCTATCGTCCATAGGCAATCACGCTATATACACCTATTGCACAACTGTAAAATGACAAAGGGCAAGCACAAGTTAGTTTACTGAGCGTGAGGGTATTGTCTTGAATTTTTCTGGTGAGTTCCACCAAGGACACACCCCTGGAAAAAATCACGGACACACAGTCAGAGACGTTCCTGTGTTTGTTGCAAGTACATTTTGCCCAGCACTTTTTTCACTGCATCTTTGACTTCTTTGTTTCTTAAACTGTAAATTATGGGATTCAGCATAGGGGTAAGCACTCCATAAAGCAACGAGATGGTTTTATCTGTTTCTTGTGAGCCTGATGAAGAAGGCTTTAGGTACATGGAGAGGGCAGCCCCGTAATACAAGATCACCACAGTCAAGTGGGCACCACAAGTAGAAAAAGCTTTATTTCTGCCCTCTGCTGAGCTGATTCTCAAAATAGTGGAAAGGATGAAGACATAAGAGATGCAAATTGAGAGCATTGGAATGGGCAGGAGGAGCACACTGATCACCAGCATGATTGTGTCCATGAGCAGAGACCGTGTGCAAGCTAGCTTCAGCACTGCCAGAATTTCACACGTGAAGTGGTCAATGAGATTCCCACAGCGGGGAATCCGCAGGGCGAAGCTGGTTTCCAGCAGGGCTGTCAGAGAGCCCGTCACCCAGGAGATGGTGGCCATCTGAACACAGACCTGTCTGTTCATGATGATGGGGTATCTCAGCGGGCTGCAAATGGCCACGTAACGGTCATATGCCATCACAGCCAGGAGCACACACTCCGTGGAGCCCATGGCAAGGGACAGATACATCTGTACAGCACACCCAGAAAAGAT
This sequence comes from Oreotragus oreotragus, assembly GCA_006410675.1. Taxonomy (NCBI): domain Eukaryota; kingdom Metazoa; phylum Chordata; class Mammalia; order Artiodactyla; family Bovidae; genus Oreotragus; species Oreotragus oreotragus. The sequence goes on from SJYX01005306.1 coordinate 630,535, forward strand.
GATGGTTTTCTGGGATGACAGCAAGTTCACCAGCAAAGTAGGAATCGAAGCAGATGTGTAACAAATATCCATGAAAGAGAGATTTCCAAGGAACAAGTACATGGGAGTCTGAAGGCGTGAGTCTATGACAGTGATTAAAATAAGAGTGCTGTTGCCCAAGAGGGTTATCAGATACATTAAAAGGCTGAAGATGAAGAGAACAATCTCTAACTTTGGGTATCTAGAAAAACCTTCCAGGAAAAAGAAACTCCAGCTGGTGAGATTTTCGCCTTGCATTTGCTTCCTTTTACCTGTAGTTATTCTAATATGATTCTATTCACTTTGTCTGAGGACAAAAATGGATGGATCAAGTATAATGTTCACTGATTTAGGAAAACACTTTTGCACTTATTTCCATTATCAAAAACACAATTTTACCACAAGAAATCACAGGATAATGTATCTACTGATTGAAGAGGAGGGGAAACAAGTTAGATCTACATAAAAAGTTGATTCTTTCAAAACAAAATTTAGAGAAGAGTGAATCTGAAAATAAGGATAAACGAATTTAATATGTGAGTCTCAGTTTGTAATCCTTTGCTTGGCACACAGCAGGCTTTAAGCAAACAGTTGAAAGTACTCAGTAATGAAAAATATGAAAGAACAATGAATATATTATTGAGTACTAATTAGAAAAGTAAGTCAAATAATGAGGAAAAGAAAGTAAAGCAAAGTTTTTATTTGTAAAAATAAAAACCAGTAATGATCTTCACTGGAAGAAAAGGAGAATTCTTGGAAGGAACAAGTAAATGAATTTTAAACTAACACCTATGAAGTTCTGAGTCGAAATGATCTTCCAGCTAACAGCCTGGAGGTCCATACACCTGTTTCAAAAACAGTGACATTGTTTGTAGCGTTGCAGATACCCATTCTGATTCTATGTAAGAGCCAGTTTACAAGTTATGCAAAATAACCCACCTCATTTAAAAATTGTTACAGCCACTATAAAGTTTTATTCATTATAGGGACCCATATCTTTGTGAGTATGTAAATAGTTCTAAAAATTATACCCAGGCAATACTCCTGTTATACACTAAAACTCATGAAGATTCAGGAAATGTAGAAGTGAAACTCCCTTTAAAACTTATCTTAAAATCTCTTTGCAACAAGACGGATAAACTTGGAGGATATTGTGCTTGGTAAAATCACTCAAAGACAAATACTGTATGATATCACTAACAGTGGAATCTAAAAGATAAAACAGATGAGTGAATATAACAAAAAAAGATTACAGATCATCGAATTATCTACAAGACACTTAAGGTTTTATTTCTTTTGTTTTTACATTTCACATAATTAACCAAAATAAATTTTTTTAACTTACCTTGCTTATGCACTGATATTGCTCTTTATCACCATCAATCTATTTCCTTTCCCCGCTAGTTCTTTCCTTTCTATTTTCAAATATACTGTTCTTAAAAATTCCCTTCATTGTCATGCTACATATGCAAATTGCATCCTAGTTTTGCTCTTCCTTTCACAGGAAAATTCCTCAGTTATATGGTTTATCTTGCAGCAATTCACTCTTCACTTTCTCATCACTAATTTGTTAATTTCAGTCAATATTATCATTTGTCTTTCAGGTCTTCGTATGTAAAAACCTGGCCTAAATGGTGATGGTGAAAATAATAATGTTGTGGGCAATACCTTATATCATGGCTGTATAACAGGGACATATTTGTCAAACACTTTTCATTATATTATATTATTATCTGACCTCGTCCTCACTGTATCGCACATCCAGTCTGTTATCAAACCTGTCAATATTTTTTCCTGTTTAAGTTATCAGACCTCCAACAGCTTACATTGAGATCCAAACATTACCAGTAACCTTGAATACTCTGAGTATTTTAGGGAATATTTGCCAGTACTACTACCCTCTGTGGTAACTGAGCAGGCAGAGTTTCTGCTTTTCTTCCTAAGAACTTCATTTTTCCCACATCCTAGGAGTTAGTTCTTATTTGTTAGTTAAGAGAGGACTTCTTAGGAACTTCTCTACCAGATTTTATATTTAACAAATTTCCTACAAAAATTTTATTATATTACTGCAGGAGATGATTTCAACGAAACAAGTTTTAAGACTGCTGTTCTTTAGACTAGCAATGAAAACAGTTTTTTCAAGAATTTAAAATCAGCTCAGTTGCCTGGGACTTGATATCTTCTATAGTTTAAAAACAGTAGCCAAGAAAAATTGAATTCCCTATCACCAATGCCATTTAAAATATTGTTTATGATATACATCATAAACTTAGCTATGTGCAAGAAAGAATGAACTGCACTCATGTTTAAATGTTAAACATATTCCTTAAAAGTCAACAATGCAAATCATTTTTTTCAGAAGAATTGTCTGCTACCTCAGTAACTAAAAATGCCAAGGTATAACAATTGAAATACTATGCAGATTTAAATGCTCTGTTGTTTTGGGGGAATACCTGTTGTCCCTGAACAATTTAAAGTTCAGGAGCTATAAAGTTCATGCAGAGGTTTGAAACTTTATATCCATCAGGGATAAAGTCCCAAAGATCCAATTATATCAAACTTTTAAACATTGGGACAAAGCATGAACCACAGTTCTCCCAAAATAATTTCAAAGAACTCATAAAAACAGAATTTTCTTTCTCCTCTCTGTCCAATCCTGCCAATGAAGAGTTTCTTCTTGAAAGTTTACAGTTAAGAGTACTTCACAGTGTATAGAGAAAAGAGAGTCCTAAAATTCTAAAACCTGTATTTTTTTTACTTGTGAAACTACATGTATCTTTTTTCATTTGTGAAACTGCTCCCTAGTTTTCAGAGATTAAAGGAAGAAAGTGTATTCATTAAGCCACTTGTCCCAACAAATGATCAGAACTTTTATTCAATTGGGCTTCCCTGATAGCTCAACTGGTAAAGAACCCATCTGCAATGCCAGAGATCTAACCTGGGTTCGATCCCTGGATTGGGAAGATCCTGTGGAGAAGGGAAAGGCTACCCACCTCGGTATTCTGACCTAGAGAATTCCATAAACTGTATAGTCCATGGGATCACAAAGAGTCGAACACGACTCAGCTCAGCAACTTAAAAAAAAATTATTCAACTACATATATTGAGAGGGCCTTAAAACAAAAGACTCACCCCCACCCATCCACACCTTTGTTTCTAAAGGCAATTCTCAGTTAAAAGGAAACATGGCTCCTTAGAGAAATGGCTGATATCAAGGCTAGAGCAGGTAAAGGACAAGATTAACTTGCAGTAATTTATTGCACTAGAACAATAAGAAGGTATGCAAAGAACAACTGGGATATTTCAAAGGGCTTTGGGAGCCCACTTGATGAGGTTCCCATTGGCCAGATCTGGGACAGATTATCTTGAGCATCAAAGTAAATAATGGTAAAAGTGGATTATGATCCATAGAAGGGAATAAGTGCATGAATTCTTTTGGAAGGAAGGGAAGAAGGCAGGGTCTTCCTTATAGCAGAATGCTTAACTATAAACATGGAAGAACGATGTAGTTAGAAAATCATCAGTCAAGGATTGGGCTGTTACAGTAATAGATTATCATAGGTAAAGTGTTACTGCAGGTAAATGTAAATATCATAGTTGCACAAGCAAAAGTTGGATAAAAGACAGGATATTTACATGATGTTAAAGTATCTCGCAGCAAACTACTTATTAATTTCAAAAACAAGATAGTAATAGCTTTATAGCAGATAACTTAACATCACCAATAATGGGACATATATCCACATGACCTTGAGAAACCTGTATGCAGGTCAGGAAGCAACAGTTAGAACTGGACATGGAACAACAGACTGGTTCCAAATAGGAAAAGGAATACGTCAAAGCTGTATATTGTCACCCTGCTTATTTAACTTATACACAGAGTACATCATGAGAAACGATGGGCTGGAAGAAGCACAAGCTGGAATCAAGATTGCCGGGAGAAATAGCAATAACTTCAGATATGCAGATGACACCACACTTATGGCAGAAAGTGAGGAAGAACTAAAGAGCCTCTTGATGAAAGTGAAAGAGGAGAGTGAAGAAGTTGGCTTAAAGCTCAACATTCAGAAAACTAAGATCCTGACATCTGGTCCCATCACTTCATGGCAAATAGATGAGGAAATGGTGAAAACAGTGACAGACTTTATCTTCTTGGGCTCCAAAAGCACTGTGGACGGTGACTGCAGCCATGAAATTATAAGAGGCTTGCTCCTTGGAAGAAAAGTTATGACCAACCTAGACAGCATATTAAAAAATAGAGACATTACTTTGCCATCAAAGGTCCGTCTAGTCAAAGCTATGGTTTTTCCAGGAGTCATGTATGGATGTGAGAGTTGCATTATAAAGAAAGCTGAACGCCAAAGAATTGATGCTTTTGAACTGCGGTGTTGGAAAAGTCTCTTGAGAGTCCCTTGGGCTGCAAAGAGATCCAACCAGTCCATCCTAAAGGAAATCAGTCCTGAATATTCATTGGAAGGACGGATGCTGAAGCTGAAACTCCAATACTTTGGCCACCTGATGCGAAGAACTGACACCTTTGAAAAGTCCTTGATGCTGGGAAAGATTGAGGGCAAGAGGAGAAGGGGATGACAGAGGATGAGATGGTTGGATGGCATCACGGACTCAATAGACATGAGTTTGAGTAAACTCCGGGAGTTGGTGATAGACAGGGAAGCCAGGCTTGCTGCGGTCCATGGGGTCGCAAAGAGTTGGACAGGACTGAGCGACTGAACTAAAACTGATATCCACGTGCCTCCACTGAGGACACAATAGCACTCCTGGGGTATTCCTCCCAAAAGTACATAACCTGAATCTAATCGTAAGGGAAAACTAGTCAATTAAACTGAGGGATACTCCACAAAATAACCAGCTGATACTTTTCAAAAATATTAAGGCCAGGTCCCGGCAGGTGGCCTAGTGCTCAGATGGCAGTTTGCATCACCTTGCCCACAGGGTGCATGATGATGCAGGAGCAGACCTATGCCCGCTTGCAAGGCCCGGTCCTGAGCGTGGCAGGTCCGCAGCCCTGGTGCCCCGCGCTGCACCGAGGCCTCCTCCCCGCTCTACAGCTCCAGCAGTCGGATCCAAGATGGTTGCGTCCCTCAGCACCCACACATGAGATGCCCAGGGACCGCGGGACAGGCGGGCCGCTGGGAGGCCGGGACGCCCACAAGGCCGACGCCTTGCTTGGTTGTGTGCCCGTGGAGACAATCCAGGTGAAGTTTATCCGCGACCAGACCGCCCCTAAACCCATGGTACGGAGGATTCTTCCAGACGGTCAGGGAGATTGTTTGGGAACAAGGACGAAAGCGGACTCACCAGGGCTTCTAGCCGCCGCATTTCACCAGATCATCCGCTTCTTGCTCAGTAGCTCGCTGCACGACAGACAGGTGCCCAGGGCCGAACTCCAGCGAGCCCCTGAAACCGCCGACCACCGGCTTTCCGAGCTATCGCGAGCACATCTTTGCAAGAGATCAAGACCCCGGTACAGGGCCTGGAGGCGCAACAACGCTGAACACCTGGGCAAACACGCGAATGAACACGTGGACAAACACGTGGACGGCTGCTCGCTGGTAGTGAGGGGTGAGGGGCTCAAGGCAATCTCCAATAGCACCACCCCCCGCCCCAGCCTATCTGGACGTGGCCCTCGTGTTCTTCATCCACGGCGAGGTTGTGAAGCTGCTCAACAAAGCAGGCAAGATGGACTGAGCCCTGAGGGTCTGAGAGGGAAGGCTGCTGCTGCTGCTAAGTCGCTTCAGTCGTGTCCGGCTCTGTGCGACCCCGTAGACGGCAGCCCACCAGGCTCCGCCGTCCCTGGGATTCTCCGGCAAGAACACTGGAGTGGGTTGCCATTTCCTTCTCCAATGCATGAAAGTGAAAAGTGAAAGTGAAGTCGCTCAGTCGTATCCGACTCCTACCGACCCCATGGACTGTAGTCCACCAAGCTCCTCTGTCCATGGGATTTTCCAGGCAAGAGTACTGGAGTGGGTTGCCATTGCCTTCTCTGGAGAGGGAAGGCTAAGGATCTATAAAAACAGAGATATCTTATATTGAATTTTAGGCTGTTGGCAGATCTTAGCTATTCTCTACTCCCTCTGTTATTCCCCCAAATTCAGTTAAAGTCATATAAACACAGGTAATGGAGTCTTTGGTAATGGAGCTGTGGCTAATGGAGGAACAGGAGTAGTTGCCAGAATGGGGAACTTGTGGTTTGCAAGGCATTTAAGGAAATCCCTGTCCAATCATTAGCTGACCACCAGGCTAACTGAACATTAGGTGATCAAGTCCAATAAAGAACTGAGACTTTACAGAATTGGTTGAGGAAGTAACTAAAAAAGAACAGAGCAACTGGCAGCAAACTGTGCAATGGGAGGAAAATCCAATTTCCAGATTTGCCATAGAATGTTTTAATGTCCAGTTTTCAACAAAAGAATGAGACATTTAAAGAAACAGGAAAATATGGCCCATTTTTAGTAATGATAGAAAGGTCAGTCCATCAAGAAGACATAACAGTTTGTTGTTCTTCAGTCGCTAAGTCATATTCGACTCTTTGGACCCCATGGACTGCAGTACACCAGGCTTCCCTGTCCTTCACCATCTTCCAGAGTTTGTTAAAATTCATGTCCACTGTAATGGTGATGCACTCCAACTATGTCATCCTTTGTTGCCGTAACATGCCAATTATATATACACGTATGAAAAGCAGAGCCCCAAAACACTTAGAAACGGACAGAGGATGAACTAGACAATTAACAGTAATAGTTGAAGACTTTAATCCTGAAATCTCAAAAAACAAACTAGATAGTAGTGGATACATGTATATGTATGGCTGAGTTCCTTTGCTGTCCATCTTGAGACTGTCACTGTTAATCTGCTATACTCCAATATAAAATTAAAAATAAAAAAAAAAGGAAACCAGGTAGCATATCAATAAAGATATAGGAGACTGACAACACTATAAATCAACTAGATTTAACATAACCTATAGAACACGCCATCCAACAAAATATACAAATCCACATACACATTCTTCTCAAGTACACATGGAACATCATCTCCTGATTTTATGCCATTAAGCAGTACAGTTTTCTTCCTTCCCTCCATAGTAGGCTTGCAAGATCCATGTTGATGAGTGCGGCTGCTGTTTGTTCATTTTTTACTGCTATATCATAGTCTATTTTATGATCATAACATACTTTATCCACTATTCTGTTTTTAAACACTAGACATTTTAATTGGCTTCACTTTTGGCTTCGTCAACCAATGCTGTTACAAACCTACATGTGTATCTTTTGGTACAAGGCTGAGTATATAATTAGGAGTGAAAACTGATAATATGAAATTACATGCTTATATCATCTTTAGTAGATTTTAAGTGACTTTCCAACATGGTAGGAAAATTTATTATCAGAAGTATCAGTTTCCTATTGTTTCATAATAAAGTAATCAAAACTTAGTGCCTTAAAACAATAGTCATTTTCTTAAATCCTATGGAACCTAGGTCAGGAATTCAGAATATTTAAGGGTATTTGTGAGACGTGTAGTACAAACTTGATAAGGATTTTGGATTAGAGACTTTTTCCCTTTGCACAGGAGTTTATGCAAGCTGTGGGCAGAACTGGTGGGCTGATCTCAAAATTAAAACCTTTGGTAAAACTAATTAAAATAGGATACGTTTTGAGAATCAATATTCTCCAGGGATTTAAACAGATTGTTATTTTGTCAAAGGATTTAAAGTATTATATTGGGAGTTACATATAAAAAAGAACACCTAAAAGCACCCAGATTGTATACTTTTCAAGATGGAATTCTGTGAGCACAAATGTACAAAGGGCCCATGGAGGCTTCTCCGCAGATTCCAAGTACACAGTGGAACAGGGGTGAATAGGGGTCTCAAGAAGCCTTATTTTCTAAACATAGAACTTCTAATTTGGCACTCTTGCCTCTGAAAGTTGTTTCCATTGACAAGAGTCAGGTAGAAGCATAAATTTTTAAGTTGTTAAAATTAAGTGGTAATGACATCATAAATAGTTTTTACACCAAATTAAATGGGTCATGTATGGATGTGAGAGTTGGACTGTGAAGAAAATTGATGCTTTTGAATTGTGATGCTGGAGAAGACTCTTGAGAGTCCCTTGGACTGCAAGGAGATCCAACCAGTCCATTCTAAAGGAGATCAGTCCTGGGTGTTCACTGGAAGGACTGATGTTGAAGCTGAAACTCCAATACTTTGGCCACCTCATGCAAAGAGTTGAGTCATTGGAAAAGACCCTGACGCTGGGAGGGATTAGGGGCAGGAGGAGAAGGGGACGACCGAGGATGAGATGGCTGGATGGCATCACCAACTCGATAGACATGAGTCTGCGTGAACTCCAGGACTTGGTGATGGACAGGGAGGCCTGGAGTGCTGCGATTCACGGGGTCGCAAAGAGTCAGACACAACTGAGCGACTGAACTGAACTGAAATGGGTTAAATCTAATTTTGTGGACAAGGAGAGCTGTTTTAAATACGTTGTGAAAGTGTGCTCAGTCATGTCCAACTCTTTGCGACCCCATGGACTGTAGCCTACCAGGCTCCTCTGTCCATGGGATTTTAAATACATTAGAAACACAATTTGGTTGATGACCATAATCAAGATATAGAACACTCCCAACACCTAAGACCTTACTTTGTGCCCATTTGCAATCTCCTCTGATCCTATGCCTCCAAACTACTGATTTGATTTCTGTCACTAGTTTTGCCTTTTCTGGAATTTCGTATGAATAGAATTCTATAATAAACAGCCTCATCACTTAGCATACTGCTTTATGTTTATATTCATCAGTATTGAGTATTCCACTGCGTAAATCACAATGGTTTATTCACTAGTTGATAGACATTTAGATGGTCTTCAGTTTTGGGCTCTTAAGAATATTTCAGCTATTCACTTACAAGTCATGTTTTTGTATCCAGTCAGTTTTATTGTCTTCTGACTGGAGCATTTAGTCCATTTAAAGTAATTATTGATGGGCATCTACTTACTGATATTTTGTTGGTTTATAGCTGTTTGTTTCTTCTTTCTTTAGCTCTGTTTCCTTGTGATTTGATGACTATCTTTAGTGCTGTTTGGATTTCTTTTTTCTGTATGGGTGTCTATTATATACTTTTTGGTTTGTGGCTATTATGTTTATATATAGCACTCTATACAAATACATGGTTAAACTGTAGATTCCTTAAGTTTGAATGCATTTTAACAACTCTGCATTTTTTTAACCTGTTCCACATTTATTATTTACGTATTTTACATTTTTGCTTTGTGTATCTCTTAACTTATTGTGGATTTAGATGATTTTACTACTTTTTTAACCTTCCTACTAGCTTTACAAAGGGTTGCTTTACTACCTTTGCTGTGTATTTGCCTTTAACAATGAGATTTTTCCTTTAGTGATTTTCGTATCTCTAGTTGTGAACGTTCCACTTAGAAAAAAAACGAACTGTTGTTCTAATCAGTTCATCTGGAACTAGCTTGACAGGAAAAAGAAAGAAAAGCATAACAGAAAAGGGAGCATCTAAGGCTTGTTATCTGCTATGAGAGAAAGAGCAAGTTATCTCTCACCTTCAAGCCTACTTCCACAGCCTAAAACGTTTGGTGTCCGTTTACAATATAGGATGAAACCAAATCTCTGACATTTTATGTATATAGCCAGGTATGTTAATCTTGATCAAAAGCAGAACATCTGGGATTACTTTTATCAAAAAATCCAATCTTTCAATGATTGCATTTCTCCAGGTATTTGACACCCATTATTCAGGTGTCTTGCCTGTTTCTATTTTGCCTTGAAATTCCCAGACACCTAAGCCAACAATTTCTGCTTGGTTAGAAGTAGCTCAGAATATGGCAGGCAGTAGGACCTTTTTTTTTTGGTTTTTAAAGAGTAACTAAGCAATGTCTTGGAAGTTGAACTCCTTTCCAAGAGAACCAGTAAAAATTAATGGACCACTTCAAAGAACTGATCATGCAGCTTTTATTTACCACTTAATATCTCCTTGGGCATCAGAAGGATTTTCCTTTCAAGACTATCACATGCTTCGCTAGCTCAGTACATATTGCAGAGGATTCTATGAAGACTTTGCATATAAAATACAAAAATCTGTTACATATACATCCATTAACAACAGTTTGTACATTACAGTGGGTGCCAGTGTCAAAACAACTCCCTGTACTTCACAAGCAGCATGAATATATTGTGGCAGCAGCAGATAGGAACCTCCCCCAATGGGCAGACAGTGTTCACACAGTGCAATTGCTACTAGAGCACAGACCGACAGAGTCACATCTTTGTTTCTTTGATTTCTCATCAGTGAATACACAAGTAAAGGATGGGAGGGTAAAGCAACGGGGATTCGGTGGCACTCGGATTTTATTGTGCAGATATGCTGTATTACAGGCAGACACACTGGCAATTGTAAATTGGACACAAACATTAAAGAAATGGCTGCTCTTTATCACCAAAAAGACAGTTTTATACTTTGATTTCCAATTGCCAAATTTCAGGTACCTCCTTTTCACATTATCAGTTAAATTTGTGACGATATGTATTCCAGGAATAAGGAATTCAGTAGACCCTCTAAATCAGTTGCTTATGTGATGAGTAGCACTGAATGTTCCTAGGGAAAAAATAATAAAGATCTGTTTCAGATAGCTTTGGAAAGTGAAGGCCAAAGATACAGATGTTCACAGGTCCTTTTGCCATTTGTTCACCAGTATCACCATTCCACAATTATAAACTGTTATTAACTCTTAAATAAATTTATGTGTGCATATGCACCCCAACACAAGCTGCATCGGGAGACCGTGATAACACTACTAGCTGTGCAAATGACTTGGCTGGTCAAGATGAAGGCAGTAAGTGTAAAACTTAGAAGTGTGCTTAGAAAACTAAAACAAATTAATTCAATAGCACTAACCACTAAGGTTCAAGTATCTTAGCACCTCTCTCAGCACCATGGGAAATTCCCATTATTGAGTAACAAAAAGTTTAAAAAGCATAAAATCTGATGAGGTTTTAAACTTGATACGAGCCAAGAGCACAATTCTTGCCCTTACACTCTTACTTTCTGATAATACCTGATCTACACTGCATTCTTGCCTAGGAAGAGTATCCCAGATTCCGAAAATTAAACTCAGAGGGCACTTAGTGGAAGGGGAAATACTGATTTGAAAAACACCAAGTCCCATGAGGACATAAGCTTTCTAAAAAATGGGGTTTTTCTTCCCCAAACAGACACCTCTCAAGTGGAAATCCACAATAGTTTACTTAAAATTCGTGATGCTGCCAAAACTCACAATTATATTTAGTATCAGCTAGGAGGATATCCTGGTAATAAACACTTAAATTTGTAAACTCCTTTTCCAATCAGAAGCAACCCCAAAACCTAGCATATACAGCTAGGTTTAGGTACTATCTAGGGCAGTGTTTTTCAAACTATAAATAACAACCCACTTATGAGTCAGAAAATGAATTTAGTGGGTCTGAAGGGCATTCAGAATGGCGGTGGGGAGCTGGTGGGGAGGGATCAAAGCAGATCACACTTAAGAGTATATCATTTCACAAAACATTTTATTAAGTTAAAAGATTTTCTATTCATCCTCTGTCTCTGTCTCACACACACACATACAAACACAAAGAGTTCTGGGTCATGATGTAAAAAGTTACTTTGATTATGGGTCACAGTCAAGAAAATTCATTTCCTACTCCAGGGGATCTTCCCAGCCCAGGGATTGAACCCAGGTCCATAGCATCTCCTGCTTTGGCAGATGGATTCTTTCCCATAAGCGCCACCTGGGAAGCTCCACTTCGGTTAACAGAGGCCCCCAAAATTAACAACATGGAATTTCCACCCTGCTGTTAACATCAGTAAGGGGTCAGAATTGAGTGAAAGTCAATTTTGTGCTTGGAGTCCAAGGTGAGCTAGGGTGTTCTCCATTCACCTTGGTAACACTTATTTAAACTGCTTTCCCCCTTACCCGACATCCCTGGGCAGGAGTATGAGCAGTGCAAGGAAAGAAAGAATCCCTAGCTGCAGTTCCTTACTTTGAATGATAGCATGTTATTCCCAGATGGCTAATTAAAATGGTTCTCTTTCTGTCCCACAGTCATATTGTTAGCATAAAAGTGGGTAGAAAATTTTAATTTGCCTTTACAGTTTTGAGATTACAAATGATCTAAACCAAAGCACTTAGGATATCGTTGTTGGTTGGAGTTTTGCAAAACACACACCACAGAATGAACACTTTTGTCCTAATCTACCTTCATCTGCTTGTAAAAGGAGGACAATTAGAATTATCACATAAAAACTGAATTTCCCCTCCCTCTCAATCTATAAGGTTGGTAGATAACCATTCATGAAAGCCAACCATCTAAACAAATGATAAGACAAACGTTCAGCTTCTGAACTTCAAGAATCCAAGAGTGCTTACATAATGGGTCAGTTCAGTTCTGGTGCCAGGACGGCTGTACCTTCTCATCTTGGGAATTTCTCAGGTAGATCAAGGTTAGCACTGATTGGCAGCAGGGTGTAAAAGAAAAGTGTCCTGGGTAGGTCAACAAAGATGCAGGTTCCAGCCTCGGCACAGGCCTCCGAAAGGAAACTACATCATCTCATAGCCTATTTCTTCACTTCAGGTTACAGAAGGGGGTTAAACTAAGCGATTTACACAGCCCCTCTTCCTGAAAGGACTTTATAAAATTTGGATGCAGTCCTAAGATTTTTATGCAGGTTCCCGCTGTAACTTTGTCTATTCCTTTAATAACAGCTCTAACTCTTTAACAGCTACTTCTGTCAGTTTCACCTACAACCACCTCTCAAATATCATCCAAGGTTCCATTTAGCTTATCCAGTCCAGATACTTTTAAAACATCGAGTAAAATAAAGCTAATAAGGAACAAAATTTAAGGCATTTTTTTTTTTTATTTCAGCCAAGGAATGATGCATGCTACAGATTAATCTTTACTTTTCCCCACTTGGTTTTTCAAAGAACACCACCGTTTCAAACCCCAATGAACATGGCACTTGTTTTGTTTCTTCCCCTTCTAATTTATTCCAGATTTTCAAGTGTTTTCTTCAGTAACGATGCTTTCTCCTGCAGCTCAGGTCTGCTGTCTGTCTCCATGGTTCCTAAAGAGTCAATCAGGACCACTCTGCACTCAGGGGTCAAACTTTCCCACTGTTTCGATTCTAAATGGAAAGAAGAAACACACAAGAATCCTTATAGAAGAAGCAAGCAGAAAACCCAAAACTATTCTTTCTGCTTTTATGCCACACATCCTATCCCTGAAGTAAATGCAATAACTGTCCTGCATATAATGATCACAGGTTTAATAGTTGTCTCAGAATCTAATTATTGACGATTATAGTCCCCCTGAGGGACTATCAGGGGGTTTCATCCTCTGCCTCCAGAGCTGCTGGGACAAAGAGAATGAAGGGACACTGAAGCCACTCAGGAGACAGGGCACTCAGTGACAAAAAGCCACTGCAGAAACTGAGCTGAATATATCTTTGTAAGATAAGCTCAGTAAAAAAAAAAAAAAAACATCTGAAAACTGTAGAGACAGTTTGAACAGATGATACTTTATTATACCTTTAAGAGAAGCATAGAAGAACTACATGCATGCTCAAAATTTTAGAAATTCAGAAAGTATGTCAGATACTAAATCTTGTTTATGAGGTTCTGATACGTTCTGGTGATGGAGTTTCAAGCTAGGTATTTCACTGTTTAGCCTCATTTTCTTCATCTAGAATGTACGCAGACATATGTGGCAAACCTGAGAATCCAGGGATATATCTAAGTTCCTAGCTTTCACTTCAACAAGGAAAATGGGACTATGAGCTATGCAATGCTACTCAACCTAAACAGCCTATTTGACTGGGCCTTGAGAGGTGCTTTAATTGCTAGGCAAGGTCAGGGACAGAATGAGAAACAGCGAGTAGGCTCTACAGAAAACGGTTCTATCTTCCCCATTCTTTATGCATACGGCTAAAATAACAAAAACCAGGAAACAGGAAAAAAAGAAAAGAGGCCTCCTTTTGAAGTCAGCAGCAGACACACTACTGGAGAAATGCTACCAGTCTCCTGTTACCAGTGACAGAACAGACCATTAGATAAACTCGCTTCTGTATAAGACAGCTTTTAAAAAGGAAAACAGAAAAAAAAAAAAAATCCACCAAGAAAACTGCGATCAAATTTGACGACTCCGGAAGTTAAGTGTTAAATGTTTTCCTAACTTCTCTTTTCAGCGCGCCGTTCTGTTCACTGACACGTGTGCAGAGAGCTCTGCCCGCCACTGTCAGATGCGAGGTGTGATTAACCAAGATTAACTCAAGATTCACTACAGAAACGAAACCTTTTTTTTTAACTAATTAATTTTAGTTCAGTTCAGTTCAGCAGCTCGGTCGTGTCCGACGCTCTGTGACCCCATGGACTGCAGCACGCCAGGCCTCCCTGTCCATCACCAACTCCTGGAGTTTACTCAGACTCATGTCCATTGAGTCAGTGATGCCATCCAACCCTCTCATCTCTGTCATTCCCTTCTCCTGCTCTCAATCTTTCCCCGCATCAGGGTCTTTTCAAATGAGTCAGTTCTTCGCATCAGGTGGCCAGAGTATTGGAGTTTCAGCTTCAGCACCAGTCCTTCCAGTGAATATTCAGGAGGCGGCTNGGGCCTGCTGAGTAGTCATATGGCAGGTCTAGTTCCAGTGTTTTAAGGAATCTCCACACTGTTCTCCATAGTGGCTGTACTAGTTTGCATTCCCACCAACAGCGTAAGAGGGTTCCCTTTTCTCCACACCCTCTCCAGCATTTATTGTTTGTCGGACATGACTGAAGTGACTTAGCAGCAGCAGCAGCAGACTTTTTGACGGCAGTCATTCTCACTGGTGTGAGGCGGTTCCTCACTGTGGTTTTGACTTGCATTTCTCTGATAATGAGTGACGCTGAGCATCTTTTCCTGTGTTTGTCAGCCATCTCTATGACTTCTTAGGAGAGATGTCTCTTTAGTTCTTTGGCCCATTTTTTGACTGGGTCATTTATTTTTCTGGTATTAAGCTGCATGAGCTGCTTGCACATTTTGGAGATTAATTCTTTGTCAGTTATTTCATTTGCTGTTATTTTCTCCCATTCTGAAGGCTGCCTTTTCACCTTGCTTATAGTTTCCTTTGTTGTGCATAAGCTTTTAGGTTTACTTAGGTCCTGTTTATTTTTTCTTTTATTTCCATTACTCTGGGAGGTGGGTCATAGAGGATCTTGCTGTGATTTATGTCAAAGAGTGTTCTGCCTATGTTTTCCTCTAGGAGTTTTATAGTTTCTAGTCTTACATTTAGATCTTTAATCCATTTTGAGTTTACTTTTGTGTATGGTGTTAGAAAGTGTTCCAGTTTCATTCTTTTACAGGTGGTTGACCAGTTTTCCCAGCACCACTTGTAAAAGAGATTGTCTTTTCTCCACTGTATAATTTTGCCTCTGTTGTCAAAGATAAGGTGTCCATGAAGTGAAGTGAAGTAGCTCAGTCGTGTCTGACTCTTTGCAACCCCACTCTTTGCAGCCTCCCAGGCTCCTCCGTCTGTGGGATTCTCCAGGCAAGAGTACTGGAGTGGCTTGCCATTTCCTTCTCCAGAGGATCTTCCCAACTCAGGGATTGAACCCAGGTCTCCCGCATTGCAGGCGGACGCTTTATCCTCTAAGCCACCAGGGAAGTCAAACCTAAGGTGCCCATAGGTACATGGATTTATCTCTGGGTTTTCTATTTTTTCCATTGATCTATATCTCTGTCTTTGTGTCAATACCATACTGTCTTGATGACTGTATCTTTGTAGTATATTCTGAAGTCAGGCAGGTTGATTCCTCCAGTTCCATTCTTCTTTCTCAAGATTGCTTGTGTTGGAAACTAAAACTTTATTGGGATAATCATTGTTCATAGTGCATTAAAAGTATATAAAATAGAAGTGTACCAAATTTAACACTTCATAAAGTTTGAAGGTTTTAGCTATGTATATTCAACTTTCATGTACAAATATATTAATTTACATTTTGGAATATATGCTTCACTAAAAATAAAAACAGAAAATAAAGAAAATTCCTAAAACATCTGCCATAAAGTCTCCTTGGCTTTCTGGTCCTCCAATCAGAAGTATCAAGAACTCACCTTCAAGTTTTTTAAGCAGCAATTCTATCACAGATAAAGCTTCTGTTCTCACAGATGAGTAGGTCTTATTTTCTAAGAAAAAAATCACATAGTTCACATTATTCGTTTTATATGCCTTACAAACAGTACTTTTAAGATTAAGTTAATGTTACCCAAAAAAAAGACATTCAGAAATTATAAATTCAGAAAAAGATATACCTATTCTTAAGTAAGCATCCCTAGAAATATGTTACAAGTCCATATTCCTTACTTCAAAAAAAAAAAAAAAGCCATCAGTGAAATATACCAATCTCCACAATAAATGGCAATATTTAAAGGACCCATTTTAGAAGTCAGAAATCAAAAGACAGTATCTCAAACACATATTGACTTCATAGGATACCTAAGAAAAGTCTTATGGTTTTCATCCCCTCTTCATTTTAGCAAAGAACACGACACAACCCAGGGGTAAAGAGCCAACTCAGGGACACCTGGCAGGGACCCGACCCCACAAGGACTAGTTTCTTAGCTGCGAGTTCTTTATCCAAAACCATGTGGCTACCTCCAAGGATCACCACTGAAAGATGCTTCCTTGGTCTCTACTCTACACGGAGCATCTAGCTCACAGTGAAACTGTCTAGAGAAAAAAACTAACACATAACCAGACCTGAGTCAAAGAAAGAACAAAATGAGGTTATAACAGGTTGTTATGCTACGAAGTACACAAATGCTTAAAAAATGGTGGTGAGCTGACAACCGGACACAGGGGTCAGCTCAAAGGGGCTTCCTCTGGCCAAATCTGGGATAATTTGAGCAAGAAATTAATTCAGGAAAGTAATTATAAACTAATAGGGAAATAAAGGGATGCATGAAACAACGTGGATAACAGATTAATAAAGAGTTCAGGAGAGGGACCTGGCTTATGAGAGGATATCAGCTGTCAAAGGGTAAATGTAGAGGAAGAGCTAGAGTTGGAAAATCCTCTTAGTAAAAGCTGGCTCAGGAAAACCTATCAATGCATGCTGAACCTAGAGGAGGTATTTTGAAAACCAGCAGTACATGTACGTGGTCTTAAAGTGTCCTCCCAGACTGCTTTAGAAGACACAGTTCTGAAGAG
The DNA here is from genome assembly GCA_006410675.1 of Oreotragus oreotragus. Classification (NCBI taxonomy): domain Eukaryota; kingdom Metazoa; phylum Chordata; class Mammalia; order Artiodactyla; family Bovidae; genus Oreotragus; species Oreotragus oreotragus. Next base: position 647,831 of record SJYX01005306.1, read on the forward strand.
GAGCAGTTATTCGAATGGTCTTAAAGTATGTTCTCCCGCAGGCTGCTTACCAGACAGAATGGGAAAAACAGTAACCACACAGCAGAGAAAACGGAGTAATACCTTGACTGGATCATCACAATTAACCTCACCAGTGAGGGCAGATGGACAGTGTGCCTCTTGATGGGAGAGGACACACCACCCCTTACAGAGAATCACAGCTGGAAACTCATAACCCGGATCTGACCACAAAGAAACACCAGACAAGTGGCAAATGAGAAACATGCTGGTTTTCAAGCGGGGCAAGCTGAGGCTTTTCTTCAAAATTGCCAATGTCATGTAAGACGGAAAAAGGCCGAGGAACCATTCCAGATCAAAGGAGACTAAAAAGACATGACAACTATCAATAAATGCACTAAATGACTGAACAAGATTCCGTAAGGAGAGGAGGGAAAAATTATATAAAAAACATTACTGAGTCAACTGAAAACCTAGAATATGAATGGTTAAAAATACTGCATCATTACACTGTCTAAAGTTGGTAACTATACTATGATTATGTAAAAGCAGGCACACTGAAGAACTTAGGAGAAAAGGGGCAGGATGTAAGCAATATACTTTCAAATGTTCAGGGAAAAGTACTATATGTGTACAGAAGGCAAATCAAAGTAACTGGCACAAAATGTTAACAGGTAACTTTGGATAAAACATATAAAAGTATCATACCCACTATTACCGTACTTTTCTCTAAGTTTGAAATTATTTCCAAATACAAGGTTTTAAAAAATACTGATCAGAAAGGTTTTTCTAATGTAGGTGTTGAAATCCTAATTAGCTTCAGGTTAATACTTTCCAGTTTGGGGGCACAGATTGAGTCTATTAAATAGAAGAGTTCAGTAGTTGGTTCCATTAATTTAGTTCCCAGCACAAGGTAGGACATATTTGAACTTTAACTCCTCGAGCTTTAAAATTAAAACCCCTTATCCATGTCAGTTTGAAAGTGAAAGCGAAAGCTGCTCAGTCATGTCCGACTCTTTGGGACCCCATGGACTATATAGTCCATGGAATTCTCCAGGCCAAGAATACTGGTGTGGGTAGCCTTTCCCTTCTCCAGGGGATCGTCCCAACCCAGGGATTGAACCCAAGTCTCCTGCATTGCAGGCGGATTCTTTACTAGCTGAGCCACAAGGGAAGCCCAAGAATACTGGAGTGGGTAGCCTATCCCTTCTCCAGCGGATTTTCCTGACCCAGGAATACAACCGGGGTCACCTGCATGGCAGGCAGACTCTTTACCATATCAGTTTACCACTCACCTAAAGAATATGTGATTGATTTACAAGTTTCAAGGAGAATTTCAGCCAGAGCCTCAGGATCTGCATGTTCTTCTTCTAAAAGCATTAATCTGTACAAATCAGAAAGCAAGATCCAAATACTAGTTATTTCAGAAACATTCTAAAGCCTTTCTGGCACAAACAATTCTTATCTGTATGTATTATTTTAGATGTCATTTTAGCTTTTTGAAATTTAAAAGAATTCCACTGATTACACATAAAATGCTAAGGGGAAGGGGAAAGTAAAATAAATGACTGAACTATGAAGCGAATTACCCCTGAAAAAAGGCATTCATTGCCTGCAGGACCCCCAGCTGCACTTTCCATGTGCTGAGCTTCAGGCGTTCACACATCAGTTTGCACAACTCCTGACGGTAACAACCTGGGAAAAAAGACAGATTGGGACAGAGCAGGACAGAGAGTATGAAGAAGCAAGAGACAGAGCAAGTGAGAGAAACAAAGAACAGAGAGGGAGAGAGGGACAAACAGAGAGAGGGTGGGGTTGGGAGGTAAGTGGGAGAGAGAGGAAAAAGTGAAAACAAAAACAAAAACAAATGCCTTTAATTAAAGCCATGAAATTTCAAAAACACTTCAGCATGATTCTGTTAAACTCCCACAAACTTCCTTGATCACAAATATGGCCCCCCACCCTCAAACTGTATATAACTGTTCAAAAGTTATAACTATTGACTGTCGAGGCAATATCCTTCTCTACAAAACTGACAGAGAGTCAACCACACTGCATTTTCCCGGTAAAATACTATGAATGACGGCCAAAGAAAGCAGGACTCTGGAGGCTGGGGGGTCCTTGCCGGACACTCACAAGCTTATGCATACTGCAGACTTAACTAGAGTCAATGGTGCTTTATTCCAAATCTGTTATCAACTGCACTCTTATTATAATTATGTAATTAATATTTTGCTAAGTGATAAAACTCAACAAAGCAGGTATTTTTTAAATGCTGCAGAATTTAGTACGGTTCACAAATGTCAAGATGGATAGGGGTTAAGAATCTAGATTCTGCATTTGAACTGCTTCCTAAGAAATTGTGCTTTCTTTCTCCACTATAAAGAAATAAAACAAAAAACAAAAAAAAAGGAAACAAAACCAGAAATTGAAGATGATAATACTAAGAGTAAGATCTATATGAGAAGCCAGTGTGGAACAAATTCTCAAAGGCCTTTTGCCCTTCCCCTGTAACTGATAGATGAATGTACATCTCTATTCCTTGGGGGACTGGGGGCAGGAGGAGAAGGGGACAACAGAGGATGAGATGGTTGGAGGGCATCACTGACTCAATGGACATGAGTTTGAGTGAACTCAGGGAGTTGGTGATGGACAGGGAGGCCTGGCGTGCTGCGATTCACAAAGAGTCGACAAGACTGAGTGACTGAACTAAACTGAACTGATGACTGCCTTGTATATGCATCATCTTTTTGTCTAACTCCCTATTTGAATTTTTTCCACCTATCAAGCAAAAGTTAATAGTCCTAATGAAATAAATAAGTGGGCTTCCAAACTTAACACCAAGAAATAAAACCTCTTACAAATCTGTATCTCTGGGGAAACCCATCCTATACATAGCAAATATACTTTTTGAAGTTCACACAAAGGATGGCAAGGCTCTATGACACTCTTTAGTGTGATTTTAGATACATCCAAAACATTAAAAAATAGAGAGACATTACTTGGCTGACAAAGGTCCGTCTAATCAAAGCTATGGATTTTCCAGTAGTCATGTATGTATGTGAGACCTGATCATAAAGAAGGCTGAGCACCAAAGAACTGATGCTTTTGAACTGTGGTATTGGAGAAGACTTTTGAGAGTCCCTTGGAGTTGGGGATAGATGGGGAAGCCTGGTGTGCTGTAGTCCATGGGGTCGCAAAGAGTCACAACTGAGCGACTGAACTGAACTGAATCACAGAGTCAACGATGCTTTTCATAAGATTCAGGAATATTCAGATGTAGGATGCACTGCAAGAACCAATACAAGGCAAACTCCTACTAACTACAACCTAACCCGCGAGTAAAGGTTTACCATTTATTTAAACCTTGGGCTTCGCTGATAGCTCAGTTGGTAAAGAATCCGCCTGGAATACAGGAGACCCCGGTTCAGTTTCTGGGTTGGGAAGACCCGCTGGAGAAGGGGTCTACCTACTCTAGTATTCTTGGGTTTCCCTTGTGGCTCAGCTAGTAAAGAATCCACCTGCAATGCAGGAGACCTGGGTTCGATTCCTGGGTTGGGAATATCCCCTGGAGAAGGGAAAGGCTACCCACTCCAGTATTCTGGCCTGCAGAATTCCATGGACTGTATAGTCCATGGGGTCACAAAGAGTCAGACACAACTCAGCAACTTTCACTTTCACTTTTCACTCAGAAAGATTATGCTCAATTCTGCAAATCTCTCAGAAAATTACAAGTTTCTCAGGCAGATTTCATTTGCTTACTGAAGGTCGAACAACAAGGCCATTAATTTTGAGACAGAGAGACCCTACTAATAAGTTCCATGGATCTCTCAGAATACAGTGCCATAAACAAGACCAACAGAATTCTTTTTATAGTCAAATTATCTACATAAAATGCATCACAGTTGTTATGGTGGTTTAGTTGCTAAGTCATGTCTGACAGGCTCCTCTGTCCATGGGATTCTCCAGGCAAGAATACTGGAGTGGGTTGCCATTTCCCACAAATTCACATGCTGAAGTCCTAATAACCCCAAGTATCTCGGAATGTGACTGTGCTGGGAGATGGTTTTCAAAGAGTCCATTAGAGCCCTAATCCAAGATGACTGGTATCTAAGATATAAGAACATTAGGACACAGAGACATGGACGGCCATTTACGAGCCAAGGAGAAAGAGCCCAAAAGAAACCTCAACACTGTTGATACCTTGGTCTCAGACTTCTAGTCTCCAGACTTTGAGAAAAGAAGCCACCCAGTCTGCAGGACTATGTTACAGCAGCCGTACCAAATTAATAGTCAATGAGATTATTTGTCAACACAGAAGTAAGATTTATATTGAACAATCCTCTCTATCCATCAGTCAGGCTCTACAGGAAACTGCAGCTATAAATCATCAGACAGAATGCCTCTGCTCTCATGAATTAACTCCTGACTACAGCAGCCGTTCTTGAAATGCAGCTTCTGTTGCTTACGCTGGGTCTCCGCACTTCGGGGCCAGGCTTTGCCCAGGCTCTCAAAGGCTGCCAGCAGAGATTCCAGCTGGAGCTCCTTTTCCTTCTCATTCTCATCTTCATTTTTGGTTGTCCGGACTCCAAGGCTTTCAGGTGAGTTCTAAAAGGCAAAAAAAAAGAAAGCAAATTAAAAAAATTTTTTTCTTTGAAGTTACAAGTATACTATTAAAACATTCAGGGTGCCAGAGTATGAGATATTAACCAGGAATTAAATGCTAAATACTCTACCATGGGTCGCCCTATTCATTAAAGAATTTCGAACAGGAAGACTACATCTCTCCAATAAATCTGGGTGATCCTGTAAAGGACTCTGTGGGCAAAGGTGATAAAACCTATCGTATATATAGTATTTTGAGCACAACACAGAAAGGGTGGCATTACAATCATGAAATTAAAGGAGAAAGAACTCAGTAATGATCTAAATCCAAACTCTGTCTTTATAAGATAAGGAAACAAGCTAGGAAGTCACTTGTCCAGCTGGCTGGTGAAATAATGCATTTAAAATACAGGTCTCCCAAATCCATACACTACCATTATGTATGTAACAGAAATTATTTAAACAACTTTTTTACAACTGCAAAATAGCAGCAACACAAGAAACCAAATAAAAATTTATTTAAAATATTTTATGTTTCACAAAAAAAAAAAAATTGGTAAACCATACCCTTCTTTCTCTGAATCAGTGTCCAACCTTTAAAAACAAGAACTTCATTATCCAAAAGAAATCAAAGTCCATTTTTGATCAAAGTCCCCCAATCTGTAGCAAAAGCAGTCAACAGTAGCACACTGAGCTCCCTGTCTTCACTCTGGGATGCCTGGGCTGGCTGCTACACAGCCTTGCAATGCAAAGCTCATTACCACCATGAGAGAGACTATTCGTCTACTCCAACACCAGACTCAGGAACTCACTGGTCCTGCAGCCCTAAGTTTCCTGGCTCTCAGGATGAAATCTCTGCAATAAACTCATCTTTTTGCTTTGTTTTCTTGTTCTTTTTTTTTCTGACATGCCACAGGGCATGTGGGATCTTGGTTCCCTGACCAGGGATCAAATCCACACCCCCTGCACTGAAGTCCAGAGTCTTAACCACTGGACTTCCAGGGAAGCCCTCTGCTTTGTTGGAAAAAAAAAAAAAAAAAAAAATCCACCATCATCCCATGGAGGGGAAATGGATACCTAAAATGAAGATTACTGTTTGCAACCTTAGCTGCAGCCAGGTATGGCCATCTGGCTAAGCACTGACCAAGAGGAGAAGTGAAAAGGCCCTGCTCTAGTTTCCAGGAGCTCCCCTTAAAAGAGATCTGATGTGCCTACTCTGACCTTTCATCCTTTCTCCATCTCCTCTGCCATCACCAGCTTGGAATGCAGACACACGGTGGACTGTGACGATAGTGGCCACGCCCCAGGGATAGCAGAGCTGGGAGCTGTAAAGAGCCAGACTCCCAAAACTAGTATGTGAGAGACAAACGTCTGTCTTGCTTAAAGCCATGATGTTTTGGGATCTTCTGCAATTTGCAGCTACATGAATCCTAACAAAATGTGCAAAGAGGACACAGGAAAATCTTTTCCTTCTTTTTAAAAAAATGTTTAAAGTATAAACGAGACCTGAAAGAAGATGGCAGTCATTACCTTCTTGATGAGAGGTATGACAATGTCAGCAAACTCCTGGAATCTGTCTTCTTTGGTGGCCTTTAAGACATCCCCTGCACAACTGATTGCTACAATCTTGTACTTGGGGTTCTCTCTGCCACACTCCTTCAGAACAGCCTGCAGGATTTCATTTGTGCTGGGCTGACCAGGCACAGGCTTCTCCAGCTCTGCACTGTAAGACCCACATGAAAGCATCAAACAATTAATAAAGGCTGCAGCTTTCCAGCTCAGTTTAAGAAATGGCGTCTGATTCATGGAAGGAACATTTACCTGCAAGCTGTCACCACACAGGCAATGGCTTTCAAAAGTTCTTCCTAAAGGGTTGAAAGAGGAAAAGATAAGCACCCATGTGTCATTTACATTCTCTGCACATGACTACAACTACCTCAGAAGTATCTAAAAATTATGGCAACAAAAATGAACCAGTTACCACATCTATAACACACTTTTCGTTTAATGAGCACATCCACAGAGTTTTGCTCCAGACCATGGAAGCAGGGTAACTGTCCTCCTCTCCCCTGCGTGAAGCCTAGAGAGCCGACTTGCCCAAGGGCACAGAGGCAGAAGCATTAACAACGGAATCAGAACTGGCTCTGACTCCGAGGCCCCCACTTCGTTCACAGCTCTGCACGGGCCACCAGGGCTTCCACCATGTCAAGCAGCCTATATATGATGCCACAGTCTCCTGCTCCCCATAGCCAGTCACTGTGTGCAGCCTACCATCAACCGTCTATAAAAAATGACCAATTCACAGGCCCCAGAGACGTGCATCCTGAACTTGGGGGTTCAGACGCACTGGCCTGGCCACCCAATTTCACATATGCCCAATCCTGATGGTCTGCTCGTGAGGTCAACAGGGACAAAAGGATGACCACTTGGTTTAGGACTTATCTTGGAAAGTTGAACAGGATAAATAAAAATCAACCCCCAGCATTACTGTGCACTATTCAAGGACACATGGGTTATACTCTGATGAAATATCACATTTAATCAAAGTTTACCCAAGGCTTCCCACTGCCTAGGAAATCTGTCTGGTTCACAAAAACCATCCATCTTTTGTCCCACAAAACAACATTGTAATTTTTATAGAAAATGAAAAGTGAAGGATGAAGTCATAACCCTTTAAGGATACCTTAAGTTTAACTGAGCATGAATGGTTCCTTTACCTTTCCTGCCCACGTTCTCCCAGCTAGGCCTTGTAGTAATGCGGTCAGTATCATTCCCAGATACGGAGGTACCAGGGAGCTGGTTTGCTTTGCAATTGACGCCATGGCAACTGCACCCTGTGCTTTCATTTTCCAGGACTGAGACTGTAAGGCCTTCTGGGTAATGGTAATCAGCTCCTGCAGGTATAACCGAGTGCCGCCAAAGGAACCTAGATTATGAAAAGCAAAATTAAAGCAACTTTTAAATGACCAAAACAACCCCCAACTCTAATGGATTTTTTTTCCCCTAAGTCTGGTATAAAAGTCGGTGAACATCAGTTTAAAGCAGTGACTCAACAGTGACATTGCATCACATCACTCTCTGAAAGGAAGAGAAAGGAAGGAAGGGTGTGAGGAGTCTTCAAAGCAGCAGGACTTTATGAACGTGGACATGCCCAGAGGCGGGCTGTCACCCAGGAATGTGTGTCCAGGTGAAAAGCAGAGTGGAGAAGCACTACTCTAAAATGTTACTCAGAGCAACAGAAAAATCACTGTTCACTCCCAACTGAAATAAGCCAAGTTCTGCTGTGTTAGGGCGGTTTCTGTTCTTCACATGGGCAGCAATGAGAGAGGAAAGAAAAGCGCTCCGAGTGCCAACCTGAGAACTCAGCAATTTGGACAGGCTGAGAGCCCACACTGTTAACGGGACACACACTGTTAACGCGCCGGGAAAAGTAACCGCCGAAGTCTGCAGATAAAAATGAGCTAGAAATTTTAACAGTGGGATTAGAAAACAAACTATGGTTACTGAGGGGGTATGGCAGGAGGGGTGATTGGGAGATTGGGACTGACATATATATACTACCATACATAAACAGATAACTAATGAGAACCTACTGTATAGCTCAGAGAACTCTACTCAATACTCTGTAATGACCTATATGGGAAAAGAATATAAAATAGAGGGGGTGTATGTATAACTGATTCACTTCATTGTACAGCAGAAATTAACACAATATTTTATTTCAACTATACTCCAGTAAAAGTTTTTTTTGTTTTTTTTTTTAAAGAAAAAAAAAATTTCAACTGTGGTTCTTAAGGAACAGGTTTAATTCATAGGCACTGTTTACTAACCAGGGACATTCTCCTGCCACACTTCAGTCCATAAGTTACATTCTTCTTTTTCTGCTTTCTCCTCATCAGCAATTTCATGCATGCCTAGGAATGCCAAAGGCAGAACTTCTTTGGCATGGTTCTTCAGTACATCGGGGCTGTATCGTCCAATAGCGTGAACAGTCAGAGCACAAGCGGTCTTGTAGACGGGTTCTAAAGAGAAGCAGAGAAGCCCACAATCTTCATGACACACTGTCTTTAAGAGTAACTGGCTGAAACAGACCACTGTAGAACTTGTACCACAACAAAACAAACCAGTAAAATCAACCAGCAGTGTTCCTCACAGAGCACATAAAATCAGGAAGGGTGAGACCTGACCTGTCCTGTTTCATGAGGGTGTTTACATCTAGATTAACGGTAACTGAAGTAGGAAAAGAAAGGCACCTTCTTTCTCCATATACCAGCCACTGAGCTTCTGCAGGAGTTTCTCAGTGCTGCTATCCCGTGAGGTCTGGAAGAGAAGCAATCCCAGTCATGTCTCTATAATTATGCCACGATACTTATTTAACTAAGTAAGAAATTCAACTCACCCGAACTAAATGGCCCATGGCAAATGCACAGGATTTCTGAATTACACTGTTCCGATCAGTCAGGCCACTAAGCAAAGCACTCATGAGTTTACCTGGTGCAAACAAAGGAGGAAAATCTTGACACCTGGTTGACCGACCACTCTGCTCTGTTCCCAGGACCCAAACAAACTTAGACCTGTAGTTAGTATCTGATTTATTCCATGGTAGCCTAGAGCTCTTGCACGTTACATTTGTACTATCCATTCGCTTCTCTTTGCTTGGTACAAAATTTAAAATTAAACTGCATCAGGACTTCCCTGGAAGTCCAGTGCTTCCAATGCAGGAGGTACCAGGGGGAACTAAGTAAGATCCTGCAGATGGCACAGTGTGTCCAAGAAATAAAAGTAAACAAATAATAATCTGTGCCTAGAATACTGGGGGAAAAGCTGCAAAAACGAGACTAAGGTACTTTTACCAAAGTCCATCAGCCCCACCTGGAAATCAATCCAAAATAAAAATGTTGATGTAACATTACAAATCCTACAGAAGAGATACTTTCACCTCCTTATATCAGCAAGAAATAAAATCTGTAAACCAGTGAAAACGTGCTAAACGTGATTATATTGTACCTCTTGCAAAGAGAGATAAAGGCAGAGGCGGGGGAGCTTGAGGGAAGAAGTACACAGTCTCTCAAGCGTGGCTCAATGACGGTTATTTTTCCATTTAAAACCTTGTCACACGAGACGTGGCCATACCAAAACATCGCCCCACACGGTTTAGACAAACTCACCTGAGTAAGGTGTTAGGTCCTGGGGACACTGAGTAGTTAATGATACAATGACACTGGCGCAGCCTCCCTGCAGGGTCACAAAGGCAAAGGTCTACATTTGATGGTCACAGTGTTCTATCAAACTTTGTTTTAGGAGCCAAAGATTTAAAGAAATACACAAAGCCTAACAGCCCCTCCAAGAGACCATCTAGGAAAAACTCTTATTTTAAATTACTAACGTGAAGATTTTCTTCAAGACTTCCAGCAGGAACATTTGTTGTGCAAATGTACACTGCTCTCATACACTGCAAGTGCGGAGGAGACTCATACGATCTTTTGGGAGGGCAACCTGCCATCCTGTCCATTCTTGTTTTAACATTTCCAGTTCTAGGAATTTGACCAAAGGAAGTAGCTTCAGATGTGTCCAAGGACATTCACCACAGTGCTTTGTGGAGAATCAAAAGAGCCGAAAACCAATCAGATGTTTCCTGATGGGTTAAAATAAATGATGTTCCAGCCACACAAGAGAATAAGTATCATGTACCCATTAAAGAAGGCGCTGTGGAAGACACATGCACACAGAGAGACCAGAAGGCAGCCCACTCCAGTATCCTTGCCTGGAGAATTCCCGTGGACAGAGGAGACGACATTTACTGAATAAGTCAGGCGTTTTATATTCTGAATGAGTTACATGTTTTAAGTTACTAATGCAGTCACAGAAACAAAATAGTTAATGTAAAATAGTATTAGGTTTTAAGAAAAAAAAATGTATTTCACACATGATGTCTGTTCTATGTTTGTGGCCCAAAGTAATGAAGATGCAAATTTCTCTGGTAAAAAAAATACACTTGCTTACCTTGGTTCCAAGACCTACACCACTTCTGATCAGTTCACATAATCTAGGAACTAGCTCACCCAGCACTGATACATCAAGATACTGCAGGCACTTTGGGAAGAGAATAAATATAAAGTTAACTTAAGGAAATAAGTCAGTCACTCAGCCAGTACCATATCTTCAATTAAAAACTGCCCGGGACTTCCCTGGTGGTCCAGTGGTGAAGACTCTGAGCCTCCACTGCAGAGGGAGCAGGTTTGATCCCTGGTCAGGCAACTAGCCACGCCCCTCCCCCTCAAAAACCTGCCAACGTCAACTGTGCACCCAACTGGTTTTGTTGTTGTTGTTGTTTTAGAGCTTCCATTTTACTTTATTTTACTTTACAGTACTCTGTTGGTTTTGGCATACATTGACATGAATCTGCCACGGGTGTACACGAACTCCCAAACATGAACCCCCCTCCCACCTCCCACCCCACATCATCCCCCCGGATCATCCCCATACACCAGCCCCAAGCATCCTGCATCCTGAATCGAACATAGACTGGTGATTCATTTCTTACATGATAGTATACATATTTCAATGCTATTCTCCCAAATCATCCCACCCTCTCCCTCTCCCTCTCCCTCAGAGTCCAAAAGTCCGTTCTACACATCTGTGTCTCTTTTGCTGTCTTGCATACAGGGTCCTCATTACCATCTTTCTAAATTCCATATATATGTGTTAGTATACTGTATTGGTGTTTTTCTTTCTGGCTTACTTCACTCTGTATAATTGGTTCCAGTTTCATCCATCTTATTAGAACTGATTCAAATGTATTCTTTTTAATGGCTGAGTAATACTCCATTGTGTATATATACCACAGCTTTCTTATCCATTCATCCGCTGATGGACATCTAGGTTGTTTCCATGTCCTGGCTATTATAAACAGTGCTGCGATGAACATTGGGGTACATGTGTCTCTTTCTATTCTGGTTTCCTCGGTGTGTATGCCCAGCAATGGGATTGCTGGGTCATAAGGCAGTTCTATTTGCAATTTCTTAAGGAATCTCCACACTGTTCTCCATAGTGGCTGTACTAGTTTGCATTCCCACCAACAGTGTAAGAGGGTTCCCTTTTCTCCACAACCTCTCCAGCATTTATTTAACTAGCCACGCCCCTCCCCCTCAAAAAACTGCCCATGTCAACTGTGCACCCAACTGGTTTTGACATGAAGTTGAAAAACTACTGGTTTGATTTTGCTCTAATTTCAGTGTTAAAACCACCACTATACTACACACAAGAAAGCCATTTATCAGTGGTTCAACGTTAGAAATAAAAAATAGTAACAAGCACTGATTTCTAAAGGAGAAAATAAATAATGAGCACCCAAGAAAGGATCTCTCTGGGTCTACTGCCTCTTTATCAGTCCAGAGGAAAACTGACCTACCAAGCCATCTTATCAAAGTTGACTTAGGCAGAATTTGTGATGCTGTTTTTTTGAAAGTGTAACCACTATGTTCTATTACTGATGAACATATCTATAAGAAGTTTGCTAACTATTTCTATTTCTTTAATCTTTCTTCCCCCACCATCCAACTAAAATAGAACATCTTTAGACCAAATTGTGGTACTAATTCCCCAGTAAGCACGAGAAAAACTTCTTGTCTAATCCTGTGATCTGCCTAGCACCACAATTTCCAGCAGCTCACGAGTCCTCAGTTAACCACTCCAGGGCAGGCACAGGAGAGTCGGCTTTGGTGACCTGAGGGACTCTTAATCTGCGACTCCACAAACACTGGGACTTTGAAACTGGGTGCTGAGCAGCTCTTCTCTGCAAATCCTCTTCCTTTAACTGAGCAACCTATCAAAGGTGCTCAGTTCTCTCTCCCTACCTTTTCTGCTGTCTACTTCTCTGAACACCTCCAGCTTACACCTTCCTAGGTCCCCAAGACAGCGCTCAGGCAGAGACAAATACCTGAACCTTTCTTTAGACAGGCAGGCCGAAAGATATACAGATACAGATTTACAGGGAAATCTTTTAATATATTGTTTCCCTGCGTTAAGACAAATCTGGACTAATGGAATCTAGTACTGGGTAAAGCATGTGTTCCTTTAGCAATACAGGAGAAGAAAAAAGAATTCTTAAGAAAAAACTAGAGTCACAACAGCTGCTTGACTCGTCCCTTAAATCTCTAGTTCATTCAACGCACTGTAACCTCAACACTGAACATTGCACTCTAAAGTAAGCCAACATATGTTCTCATTATAGGAGGCACTGACCATGTTGATTGTTTCCATCATGGGAGAGGATTTGGCAGCACTGAGTCGGGCACTATCCATTGCAGCCTGAGAACAGAAATACAAGGACATTCGATCAATCGACAAGAACCTCCGCAGACTCCCGCTGGGTGAGACTGCCAAATGAAGGAATGTTTTTAAAAAGAATATATACACACAACAAATTAAAACACAAGTCTAAATAACTTCTTTGGTCCTGCATTCAACCACAGATACGTAAAGGAAGCATCTCATCACAGGTTAGACATGCAGACGACAGTTCAGTATTAACAGCTAGAACACACCCCAGTATGGCTCTGAGCAAGTTATCCAGCCTTCCGGAGCCTCAGGTTCTCCATCCGATAAATAAACAGATGAAATAATTTTCCATTGAAGACATGATTTTTAATTTTTATACATGTTTTCCTTTAACTATGGAAAGGGCCCTCATATGGTATTTTAGTCCAAGAACTAAGGAGCAGGAGAGGCTGACACTATCCAGACATAATAACAAGAAAAATTAGGCATACAGAAGCGACTTGCCTACGGCTGCCAAGTCTGAACTATAGTTTACGGTTCTTCATTCTCAACACCTATTAGGTGGGAACACAGGAAAGGGCAAGATTACTGCTGAAAGAGGAAGAATGAGTGAAGAAGAAAGCGCAGTATCCGAGGCAGAGGGAAGGAGAAGAGAACCGTTTAGGAGAGTTAAAAACCAAACAGAACTTAGAGAAAGCTTTTACAATCACACGACAGGAGCCTGACGGTTCTAATAAAGACAAATGCAAAAATATAAACAAGTGAAAAATAAACACGGAAAAGACGCGATACCACTCACAAAGTGAACACAGATGGCTAACACAGTATGAAAAGACAACGGGCAACGCTAATAACAGCAAACTGCAAAGTGGAAGGAGATTCTTATCGGACTGAGATTATTCAGTGCTAGGCACAGACGTGGAGGAAAACAGAACATTCGTAGCTTTTGACGTTATAAAATCTCCCGCACGAAAGCTCAAAATAACCTCACCTTAGAACACTACACACGCACTAAAAAGAATGAAACAGATCAACACACACACACACACACACGGTATTTTGTTGAAAACACAAATCAAGTTGCAGAACAACTTTTGTAGCTTGATTCTATTTCTAAATTAATGTGTTTGTTGATTTTGTAGCCTGTGACTACAAAAGAGCTTGAAAGGAGACACAGGGAGCTGCTCACAGCGTGTGCTCCTCAGGAACGACACTGTGCTGCCGGAGAAGAGGGGACTCCCAGCGGAATACTTGCTACCCTTCCGTGTTGTTTTAACTTTTCACAATAAATATATTTCATCTGTAATTTAAAGGAAAAAAATAACCCAACACTCTGATTAAGAGACTAGGGAAATATAGTATATGTAAAAAGCAAATTACTTTTGAACCATACCAAAGTCTAGCTAGAAATCCTCTTGCCTTGTAGGGCAAGAATGGTTCATAGAAAAAGACTCTGAGGGTGTAGCCTTAACCCCTAAAAAAATAAACAAACATGAACCAAAAACACTGATGTATTTTTTTGGCTAGAAGTGTCATTTTTCACATAATAGTGTGTGAGTCCTCTCCCTGCCCACCCAACTACTAAAAAAAAAAAAAAAAAAAAACACTGCACGTGGTTATAGGAGTCAAGTTGTTTCAAGAGCGTTGAAAGTTATCATTTGAGTCGTGTAGTTTGACCAAGGACCCTGGAGGACCTATTCAGCATCTTAACAGGCCTCTCCTTTCACAATAACTGTCAATAGGCTTGTGCTGTCAACTCACCTTTTCTTGGTCTGTAGCCCGGAGGCTCAGATAATTGAGAACCTGGGGCTCCAATGCACTTAGCGACTCCAGCAGAGCAGGGATGAGTTTCGGCGCATGTGGCTTCAGCGTGGCTCCTGCACTTTTGCTGATCTTCACCAGGGTGTTGATGCTACAGACACACAAAGCACAACTCTTGAGTTCTTTCAACTAAAAGAAGCAGCCCTGCAAGTCTAATCAGGAGGATGCTCTGCAACTTCCTGCATTAAGGAACACACTCCCTTGGGGTCAGAGCCTGGCCTTAGATCTGTGTTGTTTTTCTGGGTTTTGTTTCTACTTTCGATTAAAGAAAATTTCATGCATATATGAAAGCAGAGAGGATCATAAATGAAATTCTATTATGTTCTCCACTCAGTTCAACAATTAATAACCTGTGGCCAATTCTGTCTCACTTATACATCCACCATGCATACAGATCATACATATACTTTTTACCCCTACCGCCGTAGCATTTTGAAGCATAATCCCTAAGTTAACTTCAGTAAGTGTTACCAAGAGAGGAGGACTCTTTATCATCAAAATACCATTTCACACCCCAAAAATATTAAGAATTCTTTTCATATCATCTAATACCCAAATTTCCCTGATGGTTTCACAAATGTCCTTAAGAGCTGGTTTGACAGAATCGAATCCAGAGTCCATCCACACATTGCAATTTATTGCATTTCCTGAATCTTTTTTCACAGTGCCCTCCTTCCTCTTTTTTTTCTTATAACTATTTGTCCTCACTGATCGTATTCTGATGGTATCACTTAATATGTTCCTCTGTAGCTTATACAGATCTGCAGGCTAAATCAAGTTTAGTTCAATTTTTTTTTTTAATAAGAATCTTTCATAGATGGTCTCTCATGTCCTATCTCATCACATTAGAATGCTTATCCTTTTCTGTGCTCTTAAAGAGTGATCAGAGGGTTCAAGTTTGGCCAGCACAAATCAACCATCCACCTTAACTCTCCCCATCAGCCTTTCACCAGTGGACTTAGAGCCACTTACGATCATTACCTGGGTCATCTTACTGACGACAGCAAAATGGTGATATCCTAATTTTATCATTCCTCTGCATTTGTTAGCTGAATCCTTCTAAAAAGAACTTTCCCAAACCAACTACTTGATTACCACAAAACAGTGTTGATGCTATTAATTTGATCTAATATAAAGAGTGAAATAAAAATGGAATTCATGAAGTTTCTAGATAGTATTCTAGTTTAAAAAAAAAAAAACTAAACTAGAATCTTTCACTACTGACTTTAACTTAGAAGAGCCATACAGATCTAAATACGTGTTTCTTGAACATTTCACAGGTAGTAAACAGCTTATTCTAAATCCAATAATCAGTGAAATGTTACTAAGTAATATAGTCAACAAGCAGGCTTCCCAAGACCTTGCTTAACAGAGGCATAACAAGGTGTGCCTGCTGGCGGCAGAGGGCAGTGACGAGAAAAGAGCGCACTGCACTCACGGCTGAGGCAAGGTGGCAGAACGCTGGGCGGAGGCAAGGCTCCCAAGAGAATGCCTCTGCGAAAATGTTGCGACTCGCCACTTCTCACACGTGCCCCAGTGGATTCTCCCCAGCTCCCTTCTCCACACGGTCCAGAACCTTAACCTTTGAAGAAATCCGACTTCTAGTGGATGGCTAAGAACTAAGTAAACCCAGTATACTCATCTCATCAGCTGATTCAAACCTGAGGGCTCGAACTTCTGTCACAGGACTCATCATTCCTTTGTCCAGAAGGCAGGGCAGGAGGACAGCAATGGTTCTCTGGCCAGCCACTCCTTTGGCAGGGTCACACATTTTCACACAGACCTCACAGACAAAGAGCGTAGAAATTAGTGAACCAGACCCCTCATCTGATAAAGCGTTCATCTGACGAAACACTTCCTACAGCCACCGAAGAGACACTTTCTACCCTTCCAGAGAGAAAAAGAAGACCTCGTGATCTGGGGTTGAGTCCTAGGGCTGCCAATAACTAAACAGAAAATCTGGTAACACATTTTACTTTCTAAGCTTTGGTCCTCTAATTTGTCAAACAGGCAACAGCTGAAGATGAAATGAGAAACCATTTAAGAAAGCACTCTGAAGAGGCTTACGGTATTGTCACCATGATGATCATCAATACCTTTGGGTGGCAGCATAGCACAGAGGTCAAGAACACAAATGTGGAAGAAGAAACACCTGGGTTTAAAACCCAGTTTTACTACGTGCTAGTAATGTGACTTACAGCAAGGCGTATACCGCTAGAATACACCTGGGTTTAAAACCCAGTTTTACTACATGCTAGTAATGTGACTTACTTACAGCAAGGCGTATACCGCTAGAATACACCTGGGTTTAAAACCCAGTTTTACTACGTACTAGTAATGTGACTTACAGCAAGGCGTATACCGCTAGAAGGCCCTGATACACCACAAAACAAAATACAAATGGGAAACTAGTTTCAAAAAGGCTGCCAACCTTGTTGGCAACTACGAAAGGCAGGTTAACACGTAAACAAAGCAATAATGAAGAGAACAGATGCTTGATCTAAATGTAATGCGTGCTTCAGAGTCAAGAGAAAGTCATATCTTATATAAAGGCCCAGAGGAGCCAACCATTTAAAGAGCCCAGAGATAAACTGTGTTAAAAATACTCGTATTCTAATGTCATAGCACCCAGTTTCCCATTCACTGGGCTTCCCTCGTGGCTCAGCTGGTAAAGAATCCACCTGCGAGGCGGGAGACCTGGGTTCAATCCCTGGGTTGGGAAGATCCGCTGGAGATGGGAAGATCCGCTGGAGAAGGGAAAGGCTACCCCCTCCAGTATTCTGGCCTGGAGAATTCCATGGACTACAGCCCATGGGTTCGCCAAGAGTTGGGACACGACTGAGTGACTTTCACTTTCTTTCACTTTTCCTTTCATCCTTAAGAACAGTAGGTTGTAATATGAAGTCAATTATAATGCAACTAAATGTCACTTTACATGACAGAAAATTGTCATTATCTTCACTGTCCTATAGAACTCTGCCCCACTTCACCCCCAATGAAAGATGAGAGCTTTCACCTTGCTCAGGGTTTTCAGAGCGAGTTCTGCTGCTTTTCGCACAGATTCCTAAAAAAAAAAAGAGAATTCTGATATCATACAAGTCAGAGTTTCCATCTCATCTACCCGCAAACGTGCATTTAAACTGCCTCCAAATCTACACAAACTGATGAAAAGCCCTACTTTCATTAACAAGTAAAAACAGTCTTTCACTAGGCTCTGTGCCCATCAAGGAGCATATTACCATGATGGACTCTTATTTTTTAAATTAGATACAACCTATTTTGACCATACAAAAATATGGATATTAAGTATAACAGCTTAGAAACTAAATTGATTATAAAAGCAACTGTGTGAAGCATATGTGAAGATTCTCAAAGACCTAAAAAATCTCTGATGAATAAAGAAAAAAAAAAGCATCTAAGATTGAAAAATCTAAAATTTAGATTGCCAAGGCAAAATTCAGAGAAAAACTGGACACATTATTTGGGAATGACTGATCCAAGTTATGAAATTGATCAAAGTAGAGTTATATTGGATTATTTCTAAACTATTATTTGTCCTTCATCAATAGCATCACAAGATCTCTACTGAAAGAAAATCAAGCAGTAGCTACCCTTTATTTTTTAAAAAAAGGTAATTAAATTTAGACCTAAAGATACCTAACCTTACCACTTCACAGACAGATCAAGACTGAAACCTTGGAGGAAAATTCGGAAAATTCTGGTCTTCTAAAAAATTGTCTGGATACTGAATTTTGAAACATGTAACATACATATCTTAACAATTCCAATTTATGCTAGTCTACAAATAAATGACGGTTTATTTATACAGTACCTTTATATCATCTTGTACTCTAAAGAGGGTTTCCCAAATTTCTGGAAGTTTATCAATGATGTCATCTAGGGGTCTTCCTCTTAATAAATCATTCAGAGCTAAGCAACTGAAAATAAACAATCTGGTTTCAAATATATGATCAAAAAAGCTCAGTCTTCTACTACAAAATATTCATATCAGATAAGAATATGGTTTCTGCCTATACCTGTAGTCTTAACCCCTTTACTCCAAGATAGGTACAAGTACTCTCTCCTTGATGCCTGAGATATACCACAGGTGTATGGCGTTTACAATCATCAAATGTCTGTGTTCCACAACTATCATATAATCTCTTTCAGATGACACCTCATCATTTTTCACTTGGCAATATACTTCCAGAGCCCAGCACACAGTAGCAAGCACACAGCAGACACTGAGTAAACCTAAATTATTTATGTATAAATGAATGCTACCCTACAAAGTTATGAGACTATATAAATGCACCCTGATGTCTAATTTAACAAGTGATCTTCTATTTTAATCAGGCTGGCCAGAAAGTTCATTCAGGTTTTCAGTACGGTGGCATGGAAAAATCTGAACACACTTTGGCCAACCCAATAAACCATACTTAGAAAAACTAAGCCAACTTAGGAAAACCACTGGCTATAGCTTAAATGTTTTTAATGATCTAACCCAACCAGAAATATGCTTTTTAACGGTTTTATCTCATTCTTTTTTGCACAAGGTATAAAACTTGGAAATTTGAAGGGGAAAAAAATGCAGTTTTGACTAGTTATATTTCCAGAAATGATACCTGGATTCTCGAACTCGCCACATACTGCTGGTTAGATTCTTAACCAAATCTTGAAGAATTTCCTTCAAATACTTATCCACCTAATGACAGTAAAAGGATAAAATTAAAAATGCAAAATCCATCAATAATCAAATGACGCATCTCTACCACAGTGTTTCTATATGTAACAGCCTAAGTTCTCTCTAGGCCTTTCAGTCCACAGCTCTCTCCCCACTTTGGCTGCTAAAAGCTGCCCAACTGATCATCTTAAAATGCAAGCACAAGCTCTTAAGTCCAGTCACTCAAGTATGGATATGAAGACCTCCTGCAGCTCTCTGGCTCCCGCGGTCTCATGTTCTATCTCACCTTCGCTCACCTCCACTTCCTGGCACATATTACCTCGAGCTCTTCTACCACCTACTTGCCTGGCTAACTTCTGTTTCTCCAAGATTCAAATCAGGCATCACCTTGACAGACAAGAATCATCGATCTTGCCCCACATATGCCCATGGCACCTGCTTAAGTGCATCATATCAGACAGCACAGGAACGGTCCTGCCCCTTCACACTGAGACCTCAAGGGCAGGGACAGCATCTCACTTGTTTGCGCCTCCCTGGTACCTTACACAGTGTCTGGCACATGAAGAAGGATCTGACTGTTCAGAATGAAGATGAATTTAACCATTTAGCTTTGCTATACACTTCTTCATTTGATAACAACAACACACTGAGAGCAGATTCACTGTGACTGACTGATTCAAAACTGGGAATGGAATACGACAAGGCTGTATATCGTCACCCTGCTTATTTAACTTATATGCAGAGTACATCATGTGAAATGCTAGGCTGGATGAATCACGANTAGCTTTGCTATACACTTCTTCATTTGATAACAACAACACACTGAGAGCAGATTCACTGTGACTGACTGATTCAAAACTGGGAATGGAATACGACAAGGCTGTATATCGTCACCCTGCTTATTTAACTTATATGCAGAGTACATCATGTGAAATGCTAGGCTGGATGAATCACGAGCTGGAATCAAGACTGCTGGGAGAAATATCAATAACCTCAGATATGCAGATGACACCACCCTAATGGCAGAAAGTGAAGAGGAACTAAAGAGCCTCTTGATGAAGGTAAAAGAAGTGAGTGAAAAAGCTGGCTTGAAACTCAACATTCAAAAAACTAAGATCATGGCAACCAGTCCCCTCACTTCACGGCAAAAAAGAAGAGGGAAAAAGCAGAAGCAATGACAGATTTTATTTCCTTGAGCTCCAAAGTCACTGTGGATGGTGACCGCAGCCATGAAATTAAAAGACACTTGGCTCCTTGGAAGGAAAGTGATGACAAATCTAGACAGCATACTAAAAAGCAGAAACATCACTTTGCAAACATCAGTCAATATAGTCAAAGCTATGGTTTTCCCAGTAGTCATATCCAGTGTGAGAGTTGGACCATATAGAAGGCAAACCACCCAAGAATTGATGCTTTCAAATTGTGCTGCTGGAGAAGATTCTTCAGAGTCCCTTGGACAGCAAGGAGACCAAACCAGTCAATCCTAAAGGATATCAACCCTGAATATTCACTGGAAAGACTGGTGCTGAAGCTGAAGCTCCAATACTTTGGCCACCTGATATGAAGAGTCGATTCACTGAAAAAGACCCTGATGCGGGGAAGGCAGAAAGAGGAGGAGGCAGCAGAGGATGCGATGGTTAGATAGCATCACTGACTCAACGGACACAATTCGGAGCAAACTCTGGAAGATAGTAGAGGAGAGAGGAGCCTGGCATGCTGCAGTCCGTGGGGTTGCAGAGTTGGACGGGACTTAGCAACCAGACAACAATAACAGAACTTCAAAGCTTATGGCTTTTCCACTTTACTCTCACAGGTAAGAGAGGTTTTGTTATCCCCACTGATATGCAAGGAAACCAAGAGAAGAAGGGAATAACTCATCTAAGATTAAAGACACTGATGCCTTTCTACGCCCATGTCTCTAGACAGCCTCCACAGTGATCCCATCCACACCTGTGGCTTTACCTTCCATGCACAGAGATGACACTCACATCGCAAGAGCCTCAGCCTGGGCCCTGAACTCGGCCTACAAGATCTCGGGTGACTCATCTGTACGAAGTACTCTCCTAGAGCAAACAGAACTCGTCGAACCCTCAGAGGGAAACCCTCCAGTGCCTTCCAGCACCAGACCGGAGAGAGAGGAACAGGCCGCACCATGCTTAGGGATGGAAAGACACGGTAAGGGTCAAGGGGTTTGTTTAACTGAACTAGGATTTGCTGTATGACACAGGGAGCTCAACTCGGTGCTCTGTAACAACCTAGAGAGGTGGGGTGGGATGGGAGGTAGGAGGAAGTTACAAGAGGGAGGGGACATACGTATACCTATGGCTGATCTATGCTGGTGACAGGAGAAACCAATACAATCTTGTAAACGAACTACCCTCCAACTGAAAATAAATCTTAAAAATTTTTTAAAGAAATACAAACCAGAAAAAAAGAACAACTAGACAGGAGATCAACACCAAGATAAACTACCTAGATCCAACAGACACTTATACAACATTTTCTTTTCAATAATAGCAGAATGCAAATTCTTCTAAAGTACACATGGAACATTCTCCAGGGTCACTATTTGCAAGGTCATGAAGTGTTTCAAAACATTTAAAAGGATTGAAATCATACAAAATGTGTTTGATCATAACAGAATAATAATAAATAATAATACATTAATAATCAATAACAGAAAGAAACTATATTATTCAACCCATGATATTTTCATGCTTTTCACCATGGAACACTCCCTGACCTATTCTCATCCTTGGAAAAACAGCAGCTAAAATAAAATATTATCTGCTTGAAAAGATAAATCAATAAAAATAAAGTGATCTAGGAAGCCACCAAAGGATTTCAACCCAAAACATAATCCAGTTTGCATTTTTAAAAATCACTTTTACTGCTGGTAAGTCAATGAAGGAGGGCAAATACAAAAGAAAGATGACAACGTATTCATTAGGGAAGAATTAGGGAAAAAAGAGAGTAGATTCAAGATATATTTTGCAGGGAATTCCATGGCAGTCCAGTGGTTAAGATTCAGTGCTTTCACTGCCACAGGCTCAGGTTCGATTCCCAGTCAGGGAGCTAAGAGCCTGCAAACCACACTGTGCAATCAAAAAAAAGAAAGAAAGAAAGGAAAGAAGGAAATACCTTGGAAGAAGAATCGACAGAATTTGCTACTAGACTCAACTGAGGGTGGGGTGAGACAGACAGCAAGCAAGATGCCGCCCGGTTCTGCGGCTTGGGGAAACGGATGAACGTGGAAGAAGAGAGCGGCGAGGCTGCGATGGCTTCTGTTTTCGGCCACGTGGCATGTGGGATCTTGGTTCCCAGAACAGGGATCAAACCCACATCCCCTGCAGTGGAAGCACAGTGTCTTAACCACTGGACCTCCGGGCAAGTCCCAAGGGAAGGCCGTTTCTCTTAAGTCCTGTTCTGAACGTGTTACGTCTAACATATTTTGAAATGACATCCAAGTGACAATGTCAAGCAGTCAGTGAGATATATCAATACAAGTCAGGAACACAAGTCGTGCCTGGGTCAGAAGAATAAGACTGGGAACCATCACAGTCAGGGTGACATTTACAAGCCCTGGAACTGAGGGCTCATCTCAAAAGAGAAAGTGGAAAGAGAAAAAGGTACTCAGAGCCAAGTCCTGGGACATCCTAGTAGCTAACAATGCGAGAGAGTATGAGAAGCAGGCAAACACGGTAACTGCCTGCCTCCTGTTCTCCACTGCATCAGTGCTACAGACACAGTTTTCCACTGGTGGGGATATACTGCCATCTCCTTAACCATCCACCCACTAGACATTTCACTATTTCCATTTGTGAGGTTTCAATAAATGTTGCCATGAGCATCTTTGGTACCTTGAAAGGAGGAAGAAAGCAAGAAGATGAAAGAAAGTCTATTTGTTTAAACAAACAAGTATTCAGAGGAGAAAGGAAGGTAAGCCTGGGTTTGCAGCCCACCTGTAATCTGGGACCAGGGTTCACAGATACTTGCCATTGACTTGTCAGTGACCAGTGCGTTCCAAATGCTTGTCATGGCCTGTCGAATGCCAAGGTTGGGATCGAACTGGTAACGATAAAGACGCGGAACGAGCTGAGGCAGGAAAGGAGCCAGCTGTTCTCCAGCTCTGGCAGCGATCACATTAAAACCAAAAGCAGCACCCTGAAAACGCAGCAGCAGGATGAAGTAGCTCAGACACACCGCCCGCAATAAAATGTCAACACGTCAAATGCCACAAAACTCTCCCTCCTAGACTTGTCCCTGAAGACAGCCCGATTTACTGAGCGTCCAGTATCAATACTATACCAGCTCTGGGGTGGGACAGAGCTCTCTCACCACAGACTTGTACAAAACACACTGCGTTATCAACTGCCACCATCTACCAGTGAGGCAGGTTTGATCTGAAGGGAAGAAAAAGAAAATAAAACTGTCCAGCAACAGCCACTTACCTTCCTCGAGTTCCACATTGCATGATGGTTGGCTAGATTCATAAACTTATACACCAGATCCGGCTGACTAAGATCACTTGCCAGAGAACAGAGCTCCTTGTAAGTAGAGAGGCCCTGGCTTGAAAACAAGAACCAAAAAGTACGCAGTCATGTATTTCTCTACCTCCAGTCTAACAGAAGTTACACTACCAATATCACTAGGACATTTTAAACTTATTTTCACTGAATTCCCAGTATTGAGTTATCTCTTTACCACAGTGGCAGAGAACCAGGGTGAAGAGAAAATAAGAAGTTGCCTAATTTAGTTCTCAGCACAGCTGGTGAACGACCTAAGGCACATACGACGCCCGCGCGGGTGGAGCCCTCTCACCTCCGAGGCAGCAATAATCCTTCAGTACACTGTGCACCAAAGTCTGTGGATCCTGACAGAGCCGTCTGAAGACAACTTCTGTCTTCCCTACGTCTCTTCTAAGCTAGAGTGATAAGAACTTTTTTGAATCACCCTCCCAGTCCAGTCCTGGGCTCCTTGATGGGTCAGGACCTCGTAAATGTGGGCAGCAGTTCAGCTCCTCCTTGGCTCCTGGCTGTGTCCTGCCCCCTCACTCCCCAGGTGAGGACCCCAGGGTCCCCTTCAATCAAATTCCAGCACATAGAGGTCCATCTCAGTCTGGTTTCCAGGAAACTGAATCTAAAAAACCTATGCTTTTTCTCTGAAGGGTCTTCTTCCGCTAACACACAACACTTCCCACGAGGCTGGAAATCAACTTGGTGAGTGTCCTCTCCACTGGACGGAAGGTGTCTCCAATGATGGGTGGATTTGGCACACTTACCCGTCGGGGGTTTTGCCAAGGCTTCCTCCCTGAAACACCACTGTCTCTCCGGAAACTTCATGTTTAGCTCTAAACAAAAACAACAGCAAGAATTTACATGAGCCTCAAAATTTTCATACTGCCATTCAACTAATGTAAACATTTCAGCTGTAAACTGATAAAATCAAATTCCCTATTAAGTATCTACAGTGAGCAAGATGTAAAAGCCAGCTCGCCCTTTCCATTAGCCTGAGAATTCTGTAAAATAAAGTCCAGGAAGAACAAATCGATTCTCTTCACAGATCAGACCGTGCGGGACATGCAAGCCCTCTCTCTTGTCTTCATTTCCGTTTAGCCAATCATAATTATGGTACTTCTGTAATCCACTGCTTTAACCTGTTCCAAGATCATTCAGTTTTCAAAGTCAGAGTTATTGGCATGTTTTTGAACAGTAATTTAGTTTACTTTCTAAACAGTATCCACTGGATAATTAAACTGCTGTCCACAGCGTAGCAGTTGATGACTTGCAATTTAGAAAAGGCAAATCAAAAGCTGAACTCTCCTTCTTTCACTGCATAGTCTTGGTACGTACAAAACTTTCCCTGCATGTTCAAATCTGAAGTTTTCAAGTTCACCATACCTTTTGCCAGTCATCAGTGTTTCTATAAGAGTAGAAACCAATTCCTGTTGATCTTGTTCATTGCCCAATTCATACACCAACCCAAGGCCTTTTGAGGCAACATCCTGGCTCAGTTCTACACAAAAGTCAGACAAAACAATATTCAGAAAAATTTGTTCTCTAGCCATCAAGGGAAAAAAAAAACTTTAATAAACCTGCAACATTAACCAAAAATGATATCAAAGCAAAGATATGAAAACACCGTCAACCTATTTTGTTAAAAAATGTATTAAATCATCTCAGTGGACAGGACACCAGCCAAGTCCCTGTAAATGAGAACTGCATTCATACAATATCCAACTCACAAATTGAGCCAACGCTGCTGGGCCTCAGTGTGCAGTGCACAGTGACAAATAGTCAGTGGATGCAAGGTGCACATGTGAGAGGTAAGCAATTTCAGGCAAACCCACAGGTAATTTTTAAATGAAAGGTCAATATTATATCACACGTTTGAAACAATTTATAAAACAAAGCTACTGTTTAAATATCTAACACATATATTTGCACCGTCTCCTTGCTTAAATCACAAAGGGAAAAAATGAATCCTAAGTAGAAGAAAGCTATTCTTTAGTAGAAGCTACGAATGCTAAAGATAGCCTCGGCTCCACTTTCAAATGCAAAACCGATCTAATGAATGATGATTCATTAATGAATAAAATTAATGGGCTTCTCAGGTGGCGCTACAGTAAAGAACCCGCCTGCCAATGCAGGAGACATAGGAGATGCAAGGGATGTGGGCTTGGTCCCTGGGTCAGGAAAATACCTTGGAGGAGGGCATGGCAACCCACTCCAGTGCTCTCGCCTGGAGAACACCATGAGCAGGGGAGCCTCGCAGGCTACAGTGCACGGGGTTGCAAAGAGCTGGACACAGCAGAGCAATTAACACACACAATGAATAAGTACATAAGAATCGAGTTTCCTGTGGCCTTCTCTTACGGTCATAATCCAGATTTTTCAAAATTTAAGATACAAGTTTAAAGGAGTTTGGAAATCAAATATTTGCCAATAACTTACCATCATTTTCTGACAGAACAGAAACAAATGCACTCTGGATTTCTTTAAGATGAGACTGAAATAAGAAAAGAGACCTTCAGAACACTGAAATTCTACCCCCTTGGGAGACCGAGAATCTTCTCTCAGGGTACACACCACCAGTGAAGCCTCACAACCTGAGGCAGCCACAAACCTGGCTGTACTCTCCGGTGGCCAAGTTACCTGAAGGCTGTACCACTGACAGCAGTCCATTCACAGTCCAAACCTCCCCGTCCTCACCACTTCCTGNTGAGCCAACGCTGCTGGGCCTCAGTGTGCAGTGCACAGTGACAAATAGTCAGTGGATGCAAGGTGCACATGTGAGAGGTAAGCAATTTCAGGCAAACCCACAGGTAATTTTTAAATGAAAGGTCAATATTATATCACACGTTTGAAACAATTTATAAAACAAAGCTACTGTTTAAATATCTAACACATATATTTGCACCCTCTCCTAGCTTAAATCACAAAGGGAAAAAATGAATCCTAAGTAGAAGAAAGCTATTCTTTGGTAGAAGCTACGAATGCTAAAGATAGCCTCGGCTCCACTTTCAAATGCAAAACCGATCTAATGAATGATGATTCATTAATGAATAAAATTAATGGGCTTCTCAGGTGGCGCTACAGTAAAGAACCCGCCTGCCAATGCAGGAGACATAGGAGATGCAAGGGATGTGGGCTTGGTCCCTGGGTCAGGAAAATACCTTGGAGGAGGGCATGGCAACCCACTCCAGTGCTCTCGCCTGGAGAACACCATGAGCAGGGGAGCCTCGCAGGCTACAGTGCACGGGGTTGCAAAGAGCTGGACACAGCAGAGCAATTAACACACACAATGAATAAGTACATAAGAATCGAGTTTCCTGTGGCCTTCTCTTACGGTCATAATCCAGATTTTTCAAAATTTAAGATACAAGTTTAAAGGAGTTTGGAAATCAAATATTTGCCAATAACTTACCATCATTTTCTGACAGAACAGAAACAAATGCACTCTGGATTTCTTTAAGATGAGACTGAAATAAGAAAAGAGACCTTCAGAACACTGAAATTCTACCCCCTTGGGAGACCGAGAATCTTCTCTCAGGGTACACACCACCAGTGAAGCCTCACAACCTGAGGCAGCCACAAACCTGGCTGTACTCTCCGGTGGCCAAGTTACCTGAAGGCTGTACCACTGACAGCAGTCCATTCACAGTCCAAACCTCCCCGTCCTCACCACTTCCTGACTTTACACCTTCGAGTTAAGAATCATCCTCCAGTTCATATGTACCAGGTATCAGCCTTCATTCCTTCATGTGTAGCTTATTCCAAAGTATCTGTTACTGGTTAATGGCCCTTGCCCCCATACATTTCCCTTCTGATCACCTCTTATAAATATTTCATCAACAGACTGCAGTAGAGCTGGGTCACAGTTACAGACGGCCTACCTTCACTTCATTATGGGTTCTTAGCTTCCTCACAAGGGAAAGGAGCCAGATGCACGCTGCTTGCCTCACGTGTGGGTTGGGACTGACGATGTGTTTACTTAAAATCACATCCAGCACCCAGGGGACCACATCATTAACTCTGGCTCCTAGGGAAAAGCAAAGAATGATAAGAAGCAAATTAAAATCATTGAATAGAGCTTCCGAAAAAAATATTAAATTTTAATCAACATTTACTCAACAGAACAATCCTCCAACATATTAATATCTAAACAAATAAGGTGTTTAAATAAATTGCTGAAGGAACTGATAATCATTCACTTCAGAACTTAGCATAAACTAACTAACCTTTCAAAGGTACTCAGACACCTTTAGTTTCCTAGAATGAAAAATTATCACCAACATGGGGGAGGTTAGGCATGTGCAGTGGTGGAGGGTGTGGGAAACCTCTGCGCCTTCCCCTTCATTTTGCTATGAACCTAAAACTTCTCTAAGACACTATCTTAATTTTTAAAATACCCATATGAGTAATATCCTTCCTGGCTCAGAGATTAAAGCGTCTGCCTCTAATATGGGAGACCTGGGTTCAATTCCCTGGGTCAGGAAGATCCCTGGAGAAGGAAATGGCAACCCACTCCAATATTCTTGCCTGGAGAATCCCATGGTCGGAGGAGCCTGGTGGGCTACAGTCCATGGGGTCGCAAAGAGTCAGATATGACTGAGTGACTTAACTAATTATGAGTAATATAATTTTACTCATTTATATCATGACTGTAGGGGGAAAAAGTTATTTCCCTTCCTTCATATTCCCTTTTGAACCTTAACTGCACATGAAGTTTTTAAAATTAATGGCTTTGTTTTTCAATTTTTATTGGGGTACAGTTAATTTACAATGTTGTGTTAATTTTGTCTTAATTTTCATTATCCCCATTTTCTCTGGTGTCAGCAATTTTTTTCTCTGCTGTATCTTTCCCATCTCCCATCTAAAAACTAACACGTAAACCAACCTCTATTAACCTCGCTTTCCTCCTCCCGCTACTACACCACTGTTCTCCTTCCTCTGTCCCTTCAGAGTTCCCCAACCTCAACACTACTGAGGCCGGCAGGATGAGCCTCAGCAGGACTACCTTGCTATAGAGGGCCATCCTGCGCCCTCGAGGATGTTCACAGCATACAAGAGATGTGAAGTCACTCTATCTGTAACGTGCAGTCAGAAAGCGCACATTCCTTCACCTACACGGTCACTGAAAGCCAGAACAACTTGGTGGAGAGACACACTTGCAGCATGATTGGCACTGCGTGAGGAAGAGTCGGGGAGGGCTTCCCTGGGGGTAAACAATCTGCCTGCCAATGTAGGAGACACACGTTCAAGCCCCTGGCCTGAGAAGATTCCACTTGTCAAGGAGCAACTAAGCCCAGGCGCCTTGCCGGCCTGTGCCCTAGGGCCCACATGGCCTGACTCCTGGAGCCCACGTGCCCTAAAGCCCATGCTCCGCAACAAGAGAAGCCCAACACTGCAACTAGAGAAGAGCCCCTGCCTTCCGCCAGCTAGAGAAAAGCCCACACACAGCACAGCCAAGAATAAATAAATAAAATTACGGATGCAGGGGGTAGGATGCGGGAGGGCAGTAAGGCTCCAGAGGGAGGGACGTATGTCTAATTACGGCTGATGTGCGTTGCTGTACGGCAGAAACCAACACATTATAAAGCAGTTTTCATCCAATTAAAAAATAAATTAAAAAAAAAGAATCGGGGCACACAAAACTTGGGAGATTGCTAGGCCTTGACCTCTGACACTGGCTAAACACCCCAAAGAATCCTCATGGACTCAGGGCACAGGTCTGAAGGGAATTGACAGCTAACTCCTCGGCCTCCTTGCCAGAGGACTAAAGAAACAGTTCTTGCTCATTTTGCGCTCCGTCTCCTTTAACCAGCTATCTTTCTTGACTGAGCCAAACTCAGAAGACATATACAATTATTGGAAAAAGAGTCAAAATGGAATGTATATATTTTTTCTCTGGCTTCAGAGGTGGTAGCAAGAACAGAAGAGAGTTGCGTGGAGGGAATAAACCGATTCGCTGATACCGGCGGGGGGCGTGTACTCCTCCTCGGTTACCAGCCAGGCATCCCGGGCAGCCACAGAACCAGTTCCTGTCGCAGCACTGGTGATGGCTTCACCGACGGTGAACTGAAGTTCTATCTGCTTGGCCTGCAATGAAGGGGACGAAAGCCAGGGGTCAGGGGGAACACTGCCCGAAAACATCCATTTCCATAAAAAGGCTGCTTCCTGGTCTTGTTTCTCAGCGTGCTTGGTTTGCTCCCACACTTTTGCCTGGAACGCTCTAACAGGATGGTTGGAAAGTGGGGCAGGGTGAGGGAACAGAGCGCCCAAGAATGACCTGAAGATCTTTTCCCAAGTCCACGCTGCTCTTTTTACCTAAGCAGAGAACCAAGAAGCAGCGATTTTTAATCTTTGGAAGACTGGAATCATTCGCCTGGGGAGAAGGGAACGGACTGCAAAGCCATACCCATCTCGAGGGAGATTCTGTCTCTCACCAGTTAAGTTTAACAGCATTAAACTCTGAGCCTCAACGTCATTTGTAATGTAAGCATAAATAACACCATCACCCACCT
>SJYX01005306.1:679549-700514 GCA_006410675.1 Oreotragus oreotragus
ACACACACACACGGGGCCGCGAAGAGTCATCACCCAAGACACACGCATACACACACAACACACACACGGGGCCGCGAAGAGTCATCAGCCAAGAGACACACACACACACACACACACACAGGGCTGCAAAGAGTCATCAGCCAAGACACACACACACACACGGGGCAGCAAAGAGTCATCAACCAAGAGACACACACACACATACACACACACACACACACGGGGCCGCAAAGAGTCATCAGCCAAGAGACTAACACACACACACACACACACACGGCAGCGAAGAGTCATCAGCCAAGAGACTAACACACACACACACAGCAGCGAAGAGTCATCGGCCAAGAGACACACACACACATGGGGCTGCAAAGAGTCATCAGCCAAGAGACACACACACACAGACACCGCGAAGAGTCATCAGCCAAGAGACTCACACACACACACACAGACACCGCGAAGAGTCATCAGCCAAGAGACTCACACACACACATACACACGGGGCTGCGAAGCGTCATCAGCCAAGGGCTTTAGGCTTGCTAAGCCATCAAGTGCTGACACCTCACACCTCCTTCTCTGAGGAAAAATGATTCGAGGGCTTTGGTCATACAGCTTTCCTGGTCAAAAGCTTCTCTTGGCAACTCTAAACTGAGAAAAGCTATCTCAACACAGAGGATCTCATAATAGGGATTCATTTATGTGCCTGTTTTCACACGTTCACATGTTAATAACAATGTAGTTGGCATTACAAACAAAAACAAAAGTCCCTAACTCCATCTGTGAAGATGATAGATATCTAGACTTTTAACTATTCTAGAAATAGAGTGGCTGAAGAGAGATTGTTACATTATTATTCTACTTCTGTGCATGTCTGAAATTTTCCATAATAAAGTCAAAAGAAAAAACAACCACCACAAAAAACCTATAGAACTCTGTCCTAGCTGACTGTGAAGATATTTTGCTTCTGATTCTTGCTCTTTTTTTTTCAATCCTTTAATGTTTCCAGCATGTTTCAAGCTCTTCATATTTCTAAATTTCTAAACTCTTATAATGTCTTCAGGAGCAAGTTAAGAATCGAGACAAACCTTCATTTATTTATATAAAACTGGAAGAAACCCATCTATATCACAGATTTAAAAAAAGAAAAAGGATAAGAAACCAGACATCACCAACTTTTCCCCAAGAGGTTACAACGTCAGTGACATCCAGGGAGATTAGGACATGAGTTTAATTTCTTGTCAAAAAATTTCACCTCAAATATACTTCATCGAGACTCTACCAATCACACCGCCTGGCCCCAGTTTTCTGGGCTACAGGGTTACAAAACAAACTCTGCCTTCAGTCTAATGGGCAATTAGAAACTTGTGATAAATGTGAAGGAAAATATGGAGAGGCACGAAAGCACAAAGAACTAGCAAATCCACCCTTGTGTGAGGGGTCAGGGGAGGTTGCACCAAAGAGGTGCAGCAACAACCGGAGAAAGAAGTAAATAAGGGTCTTTCAAAAGCTGAGAACAAAGACGGACAAAGAGGCTGGTGAAGGAAAACGTGAGTGAGTGAAAACAACCGAAGCCCAATTGGGGCCAATTGTGCTGAGTCACTGATCACACGGGCTAGCAGTTCCTTGGAGGTCTTCACCGCCCCACTGGACGTTGATCTAGAAGACATCGGACTCGAGAGCAACCAGAACACCGGCACCTACTCCCCACAGCCAGGTGACTGGGTCTACTCCCCCCTACTCACCCTGCACCACACTACAGAGCAAAGCATGAGACAAGGGCTTCCCCCCACAGGTGACTCAATCAGCGCCACGACTAGCACAGCTCATGGCTGGTACTCTAAGCGCTTGGTGAACGAATGAATAAAAGTCTCGTTCTAAAACCTCACAACATGCAAAATTCCAACAACAACAACAAAAATGCCTTTTGTCTGAATGACTTAACAATCAGATAGCAATATAAATACCTCCACAGAATCCATCAGACCTTGCAAGAGGAGCTTCTGGTGAGGAAAATCTCCATCCCCAACTGGAAAATACCCCAGTGTTTGGATAGCTCTTTCTTTCATCTGGAAGAACAGAGAATTTTTTTTTTTAATATAGTATATAACAGCTTGGTCCCAGAAAAATGTCTTCTGGGAGAAAAATGAGAAGGTAGGGAGGAGGGGTCTGTGTAACTAAATGCATCAATGCAAGTTTTTTTTTTTTTTAAGCATCCAATTTTATAGAATTATGTCTATAAGACACTGGAGGTTGAAAGACACGAAACTAAGTTATTAAGGGTTCACCACTACAAAAGAAGGAAGCACAAAGTCTTTAACTAGCTCAGTACCCTACAAACCATAACAGTTATAAATGTAGATTCTGGGCCCGGAAGAACCTGAGATTGGGTCACAGCTAGACCATTTTTAGTAGCCTTTGAGGCTGTGTGACCGCAGGCAAGTCACTTCGCTTTTCCGAATTTTCCTCCTCTGGGAAAACAGAGACGACAAGCACACCTACTTCACTAGGCCTTCTGAGGATTCAGTTAATAAAAGCATGTGAAGCACTCAGCATATGCATGGATGGTAACGACCAGCTAATAACAGCCAATAAAAATTACACTGACATCTTCTCGTTAAGTTTTAAAAACTAGCTAGACTGAGAATAAGATTACATATTTATTAAATTTGTAGTAAACTGAGTTTTCCTGTTCATTAAATCATCTTACACTTCAACACTGAGGTACTCGTATCCCACAGAAAAACTTTAAAGCCTATGAAGGTTTTTATCTAAAATTAAAATAGTATAAAGATCCTCTGGGCTTCCCTGGCACTCAGACAGTGAAGAAGCCGCCCAAAATGCGGGAGACCCGGGTTCGATCCCTTAGTCGGGAAGATCCCCTGGAGAAGGAAATGGCAGCCCACTCCCATATTCTGGCCTGGAGAATCCCACGGACGGAGGAGCCTGGCGGGCTACAGTCCATGGAGTCGCAGAGTCGGACACGACTGAGCAACTTTCACATTCACATTGAAAGGTCCTTTTCCTCGGAGATGACTCACACTGCTTACTAATGCCCAAACTTACTAGAACCCACCTGGTTATAGGAGGTTAAGATTTAGATCTGGTCTGAAATTATTAAAGTCATATAACTATTTAACGCTTTATTATCCACCTTTTGCATGACAGAAGAATAAACTTGATGCATTTAATCTGTATCCAAATCTTAACAAGTTATGGGCCTTAACTGGAGTAACCGGGTCAAAATGGCACACACACGGAGGCTATATACAAATCACCCACAACTCAAAACTAAACAGTTTTTAGAAGAGACGGGTAAAGGAAGAGACATGCCTTATTTGTTTCTTTACTGGAGGGTATTCTGTTTAGCAGGCTCTCCACAAGATGCAGCTTGGTAAAGCCCGATCCCTCACTGGGGATCGGGAGGGGACCGTTTCTGCCAATTTCCCCCAGGGCTGTACAGGCAGCAATTGCCAAGAGAGGGGAGGTACTGTCCAAAAATGAGCCTGTGAACACATTTACACAAAAGAGAGTTATACTTTATCACCCCTGGAATCCAAAGCAACCAGAGACGTAACTGAGATTTTCTTAAAGACAGCAAATAAAACTCAGAGTCCACAATATATTTTCTAGTTGATAATTTATCATTTCTTTAGTAATAAAACACCACGGAGTGGGGTCCTTTCTTGACATTTAAATTTTTTCCCATAATGGAATCATCTCTGTTAAACAGAAACAAATAGAAAATATATACAGAAAAATGAGAATACCTTCAGTTATTAAAAACAGAATTTATTTAGCATCAAGATTTTGTGAAAAAGCTTGTGTGTTTAGAGTACAATGCTATAAAAAGAAATCAAAATGTTAAAATAAATTTTAACCTCATTCAAAATCTTGTAACCTATTTATGCTGACATCCACATCAGCATAAACACATTAATTACCAATTGTTTCTGTGGCACTCTGAATGAGTTCCTCTTGTTCGGGCAGGAAGTCGGCACGTGTCTCCAAGTTTGGCTGCTCTGCCATTTTCATTTTCTTCTTAGCCAAATACCTTCCCGCTGTGAACCCCAGTGCAAGCAAGGATCCATGCTGTGTCTCCGGGCTCTGGATTTAACAACACAACAGCGTATGTCTTGTCTCCCTCTCACACATGTGCGAATGCACTGCAATGACTGTGCTATCACAGTCATCTCCCCCATAAAACACAAGGCCAAAGAATAAAGTGATCATGGGAGGCTCCACGGGATGTTAATAAATCAGCTAGCGAACAAAAGAAACCTAGAGTTTCAAACAGAGAATTCTGAGAAGTTGAGTCGTGACTTATATTTGGATTCCCTAATTCCATACTTCAATTCTGGTGAGGTGGCTCCCTCAATGCTCTGATAAGCACATACACTTTCTTCTCCCTTATAATGCTTATATAACTATAATAATTTCCAAGCATGATTTTTCCCCTACTGCCAACAAAATACAATGAACTAAAGCCTATTTCTAATTGCAAACACCTCCAAACATGGGCGGGCATGACTTGAAAAGCACATGACTTCAACAGTGTTTCGGATGGGACAGGTACAAGGAGAGGTGGCAGGAGATGGGGAAGAAAAAAGGAACCAACATTTCTGAGCACCAAGCACTATCAGAGTTTCTCACGTATCTACTCCTCATTGTCGTCCTGGCACCTAAAACAGTGCCTGTGAGACACAAAGCACTCAAACTTGTTGACTGAACTGACTGCATCCAAGTGCTCTCTGTCTCATTTAATCTTTACCATCATAAAAGCAAGCAATTTATGCGTTCATTTTACAAATGAGAACATAGAAAAAAATATATTAGATGCTTTCGTAAAACTTCTATTTCACACACACACACACACACACAGATAAAGGCAAAACTGATGACTTACGTGACTGTCTTTTGTAGTCTTTATCAGCTGTTCTATCATTGACTTCAGCTCATTTCCCGACACTGTAGATACGACCACAGAATAAAACAAGGCTGCCAGTTCACGCATCTCTTCTTTACTGCTATTCATCAGACTCTGAGCAATGTAGAAAAAAACATGTACATGATATAGGATCATATCCCTGCTGACAACTTCTAACATTTAAAGTTAAAAGAATACATGACACATTACAATGTTCAAATTATTGATATTTTTGAGAAAAGAAAACAACCTATTATTTCAAAACAAAATAAAGCCCAGCTACCCTCCCTTTCTGAAAGCATTTTAGCTTTGAGGCATTTGATGGACGTGCCCAAGGGAAAGAACCCGTGGTTGCAGGTGGCACCTCTGGTCACATGGGGGCGCCCTTGCTCTGCCCTCTGGACCACAGGGGCATTCATTCTCCCTCCTGGCAAGTTCCTGCAATTCCCTGGGTCCTTGGCACAGAGGACCACACCCCTCTCCCCACCCCAATTTGTTCTTTGGGAACTTCTTCCTCTTCAAGAAAGAAAGGGACCTGCACGTGCCTGAATGTCACTGCAGGATAAGGGGCCAGCAGACTTCGGATGTTACCATTTCTGAATAACAGTGAGTCACTGCAGGCCTGAGCCAGGCACGTACTGTTCTGAGAGGAGTGCCTTGCCTCAAAATGCACCTTCATCTTTGGAGAGCCTGTGCATGGGCCAGGAGAGGGCAGGAAGTGCCAGGATTTCCTTCCCAGGATTAAATTTTTTTTTTCCTTTTTTTGATTGGAAGGTGCTAGTGCTAAAGAACCCCCCTAAGCAGGAGACATAAGGGATGTGGGTTCGATCCCCAAGTCATGAAGATCTCCTGGAGTAGGGTATGACAACCCACTCCACAGTTCTTGCCTGGAGAACCCCATGGACAGAGGAGCCTGGTGGGCTACAGTTCAAAGTATCACAAAGAGTTGGACATGACTGACCACACACAGGGTAGACCAAAATATCATGCGCATTTTCATCAAAGATACAAAATATAAAACAGGTGGGATTAACATACAGCTGATCTAAACCAGAGGTTTACATGTTTTCTACAGAGAGCCAAATGATGTAGCAGGTCTACTCTGCCACTGTGTTAATAAAAGCGGTCACAACACATGGGTGTGGCTGGATTCCATTGCAACTTTATCGACGCTGTGATTTCCACATGTCAGGAAATTTTACTCATCTTTTGATTCTTCCTTCAGCCTTAAGAAATGTAAACGCTAGTCTTAGCTGGCAGGCCACACTAACAGGAGGCAGGACAGATCTGGCACACAGACCGCAGGCTAATGACCCCTGATCTACCAGACCAAAGGCCTAAAATCATCTTAAAATCAGCAAATCTCCACAGAGTAAAACGTCTTTTTGAACTAAATGCAATTTCATGAGACTAGATTTTTTTTAGAGAAGGGCAAAACTCACTCCTCTTGGTAAATTATATTCATGCATTCACACTTAAAAGAAGCTGTACATTTTACCATAATTCAAACTGTACCTTCCAAAAAGAACTGCGTTATGTAGCACAAGAGGTACACAAAACTACATAAGCCAGACCTGTACTAAGGAAGATTATTCATTCTACTCATATGAAATTCAAATTTAACTGAGTACCCCGCATTTTTATTTGTTAAACCTGGCCACTCTTTTGGTGTGACCATGGGAACAAAACACTCTCCACATGGTTGGTGGGAGTGGGAACTGAAACTACTCATGGCTCAGAGGGTAAAGCGTCTGCCTACAATGTGGGAGACCCCGGTCCAATCCTGGGTTGGGAAGCTCTCCTGGAGAAGGAAATGGCAACCCACTCCAGTGCCCTTGCCTGGAAAATCCCATGGGCAGAGGAGCCTGTAGCCCATGGGCAGCAGGTTACAGTCCACGCCGTCACAAACAGTCAGACATGACGGAGCGAGACTCCACTTTCTCATATGGAGGATGTGCACTGTCTATTAAAATTGCATCCATGTATCGTCAATTCCGTTTCTGCAGAAATGGAATACACCCACTCGTATTCAAAATGACAGACTGTTCATTGCAGCAGTCTGGAAGTACCCTAAATGACCATCAATAAGGATCTAGAAAAATTCCAACTCAATGGACATGAGTTTGAGCAAGCTCCGGGAGATGATGGACAGGGAAGCCTGGCGTGCTGCAGGCCCTGGGGTTACAAAAAGTTGGACACGACTGAACGACTGAACAACAAGAATAATTCCACAGCCACAGAGTGGAAAATAAAGAAGCTGTTAAAACAAAGAGGATGTTCTCTCTACAGTCATGCAGGAATAACTCCATGTTCTAAAGCTAAGTGAAAGAAGGTACAAAACAGTGTGAAAAAGTATTGTGTAACACCTGTATGTGAAAAAAGGAAGAAAAATTTTAAATGCTGATTTCATCTGCGTGTATACATGTACCTAAACTCTAGAAGGGACACCGTATACAAATAAGNGGATGTTCTCTCTACAGTCATGCAGGAATAACTCCATGTTCTAAAGCTAAGTGAAAGAAGGTACAAAACAGTGTGAAAAAGTATTGTGTAACACCTGTCTGTGAAAAAAGGAAGAAAAATTTTAAATGCTGATTTCATCTGCGTGTATACATGTACCTAAACTCTAGAAGGGACACCGTATACAAATAAGTGATGACCTATATGTCTGTCAGGCGAGAGACGAAGAGGCAGGAAGTGGAAGGAATCTGGGCAGGTGAGAGACAGAGAAAGATGTTTTACATGATGTTTTATTTAAACTATACAAAATGATTACTTCTTAATTTTAAAGCAGAAAAATAGTTATTTTTTACTTATATGACCCCCAATTCATCTCCCCCCTCACCTAAATGGATCACTGCCGCGCACTGACCTACAAGCTTCCTAGGAAATGTCTGACGATCAGAGTTTTCAAAGTGACCTAAAGGCAAAAAAGGTCACAGGAACCCTGGTAGGAAGGCGAAATCATGACACTGAAGTTTAAAACACAGAGAATCAAAAAGAAACACACAGGCAAAGGATATACCTTTATCCATTCAGTTTTGTCTACAAATTTGGTGGCCAACTTTTCTGGATACACTGAGACAGCCTCCAATAGACAGTACATGACTGGCAATCCTAAAGAAGAAGGAATTCAGAAGCATTTCAATGTCAAGAAAAGGGATTCACATACAGGGATCACTACATTCCTTCAAAGCGTAAGGTTACATCTTTAGGAGGCATTTCCAAGTTTTACAAAACAAACGTTAACCTGAATACAGTATGTGACTCAGTACAGCAAATTTACAGCCTTATTGTCTATAAAAAGATGCCCTGTTCTTCACTCCCACTTCCAAAGTAAAAATATATTATCTATTGTTAGCATTTCTTTCTGCAAAGAGAAATAGTGTACCAAAGCTGAAATTAGACAAGTTTAGAAAAGAAAGATTCACGTTCGGTTATAGGAGAGAGGAGAGAAAATAATTTTGGTGAAAACTGTCAGCTGAGTTTAAAATTAA
Source organism: Oreotragus oreotragus (assembly GCA_006410675.1). Classification (NCBI taxonomy): domain Eukaryota; kingdom Metazoa; phylum Chordata; class Mammalia; order Artiodactyla; family Bovidae; genus Oreotragus; species Oreotragus oreotragus. The sequence goes on from SJYX01005306.1 coordinate 687,968, forward strand.
GATTTTGGCTTAAGTGCTTTAGTATCCGTCCTCGGCATCATGACCTCCTACCTCCGACACCTGCTAACAGCTGCTGAAGCAGGCCGATGTAGATCTGCACAGGATTGGTTTCCCCACTCTTGGAAGACGATGAGGAGGGTGCCGCCTGGCTGCCGGACATTAAAGTCCGAATGTAGTGTCCAATGGCTGGGGCGTGGTCTTGCATATCAGCTAAACTCTGAGAGGTAGGCACCACCCCCGCGCTGTGAGCCAGGCACATGCGCAAGTACAGGACGATCTATGGATGGAAGGAGGAAGGACACCAGATAAGCTTCTCAGAAAAATCAAGGTGGGAGATGCTCTTCAAAGTGACAGTTCCCAGCTTTGATGCCCCCACCATCCTTCACAAAGCTATTCAATAATCCTCACAGTAGCTGGAAAACATGACTCAATCTGTGAACTGAAAAAACTATAATTTTACATAACCAGCTTTTATAATCCAAAGAGTGCTTTTTAATAGAGTTTTATGGAGTTAACATGCACACTCAACTTTTAAAGTCTACAACAGGTGTAACAAAAATCGTTTTTTTTAGAGATGTGTGTGTGTTCATGAGAGACAGACAGACAGACACTAGGCAGAAACCCAGGGCCAGTGATCTACTCCTATGGAACTCCAGTTGAATTTAATCTCCACCAGCATAGAAATTTGAGAAAATGGGTTCAAATCATCTACAGAAGAGAAGCTACGACATCATTAACAACCTCTGACACAAATTAGCTGCTCAGGAGTCCTCTGGAAGCGCTTTTCCTTGACAGCTGGAACAGGACTGGCAGCAATGCCATCGTGAGTATTCTCACTCACTGTGAACAAGATTATATTGCCATTTATCTCAAGCCAATGACTGAAACAATACAATTTTCCTTATTAAATGAGGTAAATTAATCTAACCCTCCAACCTCAAAGTTAGATAATCCAAATAACCTCAATATATTGTTGGCTTTAAAATTCAAATCTAATTTGCTGTGAATTCCCAATAGCAATCAATGTAAAGTACCTAGGTCTCTCATGAAGAGAATCTTACTGAGATAAATATATTTCTTGACTCTGCTGTGAACTAAAACAATACCAATTATCAAGCACTGTTTTTCCTAATAAACAATCTGATATAAAACAATGACATCACTGTATGGGTTTTGACCTAGAACACAAAAAATTCATGGACATCTCTTTGACTGTGACATTATTATCTTTAAGAACGTTCTGCAAAAGCGAAATAGAAATATACTCCGGTCCTACCTCTCCAAAGGCTGCTGGGTTAAATGGAAGGACAGTGGTCCCAGTCATGTACTTGGCTGGTGTTTTCATTCGATGGGAAGCCTAATAAAAAGAAAGCCCCCAAAACCAATTACTGAAAAACAAAGCACATGTACCTTTTCTTGACTCAAAAATAACTGTATTTCTAGCTACATTATTGTCTGCTACTGTTTTTCTAGTCAAACATTTTTACATTATTCATGCTTGATTGTGCACAGACCTCAAACCCTAAGTGACAGACGTGTTGCCTTTTGACTGGCTTCTTAAAAGGGAAGAAACCTACAAATTAACTACACTTTAATTAAAAGAAAGGAAAAAAAGAAAAAGCTCCAAAGATGACACAGTAGGAAGTAAAAATTAGCAGAATAAACCTACTCCGGGCATCTACTGACACAGTCGCACCAGGGCACTGAATGCCGGCTATTTTCATTAGTAATGAAGGTAGAAGAAAAACATTAGCAGGAAAGCACCTTTTGCCCCCAGTTATGGCAGTGCCACGGGGAAGAGAACCATGGTTGCCACAAACTGCCCTCCAACACCTGTTAGATGTCTGTCTATGAAAAAAGCTAAGACCACCGGTAGAGTTGAAGGCAGTAAGCTGTCCCCCGGCACACTTACAGAAACATTCATGTAAAAAGTCGGACAGGTCTGGGTTGTGATTGCCAATCCTCTGATCTACTGTAAAATAGGAGACTTGCAAAAAGCAGGTATGATGTTCTCTCATGAACACAGGGGGAAAAAATCTGAACTGCTCCCTAAAGTGTTCTTAAATTTACACTGCCTTAAATAATGCCCTTAAAAATAAAAAGATATATTTGGGGGAACTCCCTGGCAATTCAGTGGTTAGGATTCTATGCTCTCACTGCTGAGGGCCCAGGTTCAATCCCTGGTAGAGGAACTAAGATCCCACATCCCACAGGCTGCATGGCACAACTAAAAAAATAAAGACAGAAATAATAAGAGTTAATGTTTCTAAGCATGTCTTGCCAAGGGGAAAAATTTTAAACAAAGCCAAAATGTTGAAGAGCATAAAAGAAACTAAATAATTTAGATTTGGGCAGATTATATTGGAGATTTATATTTTTCTCATCTTGTATCTCCCTCTTATTATAAATATTAACATTGTTAGAAACTTTACTACTATTCAGCATTTAGTGATTAGCATTTTACAAAGTGTCACCAAAAAAAACAGTATGTTTATTTTCATAATTCACTATATGACTCAAAACTAATAATATGAAGGTAAATACCATACCTTTTCTTGGATATAGTATACCATTTCTGGGAAAGATGGCATCTGCTTAGAAGCACTGTCTTTCCTGTTTCTACCAGGAAGACACCTTAAAACTCGCTGTGCTTCTCCATGAACTTCTTCCCGCCTTCCAGAAAGAGAAGAAAGATAAATAAATTTCACCAACCGGAGAATGATCATATGAAGAGGAAGAGCAGCAATTTTATCTGGCATCTGTCTTAAGTATATTCTTGGCTACATGCAAAGAATCATAAAATACATGAGAAGCAATCACTTCTTTTTCGAAATTTCATTAGTCACGCGGCTTGCATCTTCGCATTTTACCCACAGGAAATAACAAGACAGGGTACAACTACAGGTCTGCCTGCTGTGTCAAGGGGGTCATATTTTTAACTCTAATACATTGCTTCTAAATTCCACAGACTAATGCTACAAGCAACATAAATTTTATTCGATTTTCAAAGGAATTTGAAATAAACCCAAGTTCATATCAACACCTCTGAAACTTACGGGTCTCCGGCAGCTAACAAGAGCAAATATCTGGAAGGAATATGGTCTGAGGGAAACACCGTGCTGGCAAATTTCACAGCCACTTGTCGAACTTGAACTTCAGGCTATTTGACACACAAACACACGTACACACAGACACATAACACAGAGATTAAAAAAAGAAAAATTCAAGTAACAACTCATTCCAGTCAAGGTAAGTCGTTTTAACTGTAAACAATCAAAATTTAAGTTGATATTTCAATAAATATATCTAAATAAATAAAAATCTTTTTAGTCGAGATCCTTAACCATGTTGTTTAAAAGTCTCTGGACAAAGGCATTATTTAAAAAGTGCTTTTATGACCTAAGGGGATCTTCCAAGTAAAGCAGGAAACCCCACCAAGACCGCTATCAGAGAATCTCCCTGTAGATGCCCATACTCAGCCCGACCATGGGACCAAGGTCACAGGGGCAGTTTCCGGCCACCACCTTTGTTTCCTCAACTCTCAAGCTCTCACTCGCATGAGTGAAATTCATATAGTTTGCAGGGAACACAAACAGAGCCTACCTGGAGTCCCTACAAACTTAAAGGAAAATATCGCCGACACTTTCAGGTTAGCTCTAAAATTAAAAATGACTCCAGAGCAAAATCTCAGCTCATAAATCCAACTGGGGCTTCCCTGATAGCTCCATTGGTAAAGAATCTGCCTTCAATGCAGGAGAATCCAGTTTGATTCCTAGGTCGGGAATATCCGCTGGAGAAGGGAAAGGCGACCCATTCCAGTATTCTGGCCTGAAGAATTTCATGAACTGTACAGGCCATGGCGTTGCAAGTAGTCGGACATGACTGAGCAACTTTCACTTTCACCTATATACAATTAACTTAAATAGATTGAGACTGCAACCTATAAACACAAAGTTCGACCAGAAAAAGCAGCTGTAGAGTCTAATGATGCTGAAGCTTTATTCTCATCTACCTTCCCCCTGGGTCAATCCTCCGGTCACAACATAAGAGAGATGAGAGGTGCTTAGAAACACGTGCCACCTGAAGCTGCTCTTGCTCTCCAGCATTCCCTTTACAGGGCAATATACTAAGGACTAGTCTGTATGACTTAGCCCTCAGTCTGGCTGCCTTCCATGTGGTCTGGGAAAACAAACCAAATCACCTGTGACTTGGTAATATTGTTATGTGACTTGATCTGCATAAGTATAACCAGCACCCACGTGCACTCTACAAGCATTCCATTTTCTTATGAGGTTACTGATGAAGAGTTTTAAGTATCTAATTCCAATGAGCTTCCAAATAAGCCTATACTACTTTGCTCATGTTATATGACCATGAACCAGGTGCACTGGACACCAAGAGCATTTGACAAGGGGACTCTATATATAATAAGATTTCTGAATGTTCATGATTATCCTGTTCTGTTTCAACAGAAGCCAGACACGTTTCTGAACCTTTAGTAATTCCCTCAATATAAACATGGAAGCCAAATTCAGTGACACGCAAATCATATTAATCTCACCAACATTTGACATTTTTCCCTCTTTAATCTCCCTCTCTTTCTATTCTTAGAAATAGAGGTCAAAAAACTGACTAAAGCAATACATAATATATTATTTTATACTGTATATTATATATCATATATACACACGTGTATATGTATATTGGACTTCCCTGGTGGCTCAGACGGTAAAAAGTCTACCCACAATGCGGGAGATCTGGGTTTGATCCCTGGATCGGGAAGATCCTCTGAAGAAGGACAAGGCAACCCATTCCAGTACTCTTACTTGGAGAATCCCATGGACTGAGGAGCCCGGTGGGCTACAATCCACGGGGTCACAAAGAGTTGGACATGACTAAGCAATTAACCCTGTGTGTATATAACCACAGATATTAAAAATTCTCTTACAAATTTCCACAACAGGCAGATGGAGAGGACTAAAAGAAAGAAGAGTTTGTATGACAGTACTGGCTTATTTCCTACAGACTCATTTTGATACGTAAAATGTATCTTTCTTTCTGCTCTTCTCCCCCAATGTTACCTACAGAACTCCACTCCAAGGACTGTAGGGCTCAGCTACCAGTTAAAACAAAACACTTCCAACCAGGAGAACGTGACATTGAAAACAGTTCTCCAACAAGGAAGGCTTTAAACATAATGCCTCTGTGCCTATCACTACTTCTTCTCTAAAATCATATTTCCATAACGAAGAATTAAAAACACAGCACTTTAGAATTTTCCATTCAAACAGCTATTTTCAACGCCTAGTTGTGCCTAGAAACCTTGGTTTGAAAGGCAAGACTGACAATAAAAGACTTTACAGGGGCAAAAAAAAACAAATCCTAAATCACAGTCCAACGGAAAGCAAATACTCCTCTTCATGATTAAGAAGACAAGCAATTCAAATTTTGATCATAAAAATATAAAATGTGTACACTACCAGCCATTGTGGTTCACACAGTTGGACCGACCTTTATTAAATACGAGGCCACAAGTGCCTCCATAAGAGTCCGCTGTGCGCCTTCCAAAGTACTGTAAGCTCCAACCATCATGGATAATGCTTCTTGAATAGCGAGTCGCGTCTCGGGCTCTTCCTGTGAAAGATGATAAAGACAGTGTTTCCTTTACGGTCGAGTTTCCAGTCGAGCATCCAAACAGAAAGCACACACTTGCCAGGTGTTTCCCTACCTTACACAGGGCTTCAAAAAGCTGCTGCACGAGAGCTATATCCTTAGTGAATAAATGTGGCATTCGACTGCAAGAGAGTGTGAGACCATCATTACTATCAAAACCTTCCATAAGGCAGAAGAGAACGAAACTAGACACACATGTCCCTAACTTGCACTTTCACACCTGGGCACCATGTGAGCATCACTGGGTTACCTCCCCAAAGAACCAAACGTTGTTTTAAAGCCAATATTTAATTCTACTGTCTAATGCAAGTAACTCTAGATTAATATACGTGTTATCCAGACAGTCTCACTAGAATATTCCATGCATTCAGTTAACATTTCTGATTTTGAAATAAAGAAAAGAGATGAGACTAAAAGCTATTTAAACTAAAGACTCTGGTGACAAGAAGCTCTGTCAACTGCATGCCAGCACACAAGGGACAAGGTCTGTTGACAGTGCTGTGCTGTATCAGTTGATCTGAAACGACTGTCTTCTGAGCCCCCAAACTCCTTCCCTACACAGTGCAGAGGAGCCCGACCTAGTCTCCACAGAAGCTACGCAGGGGTGCAGGCAGCGGTTAGGGCCACTGCAGATGCTGCTCCTCTCACCCCTGCCCTGAAATACGTGAAGAAAGAGCAAACCAGAAGAAGTGGGCACAGGAAACCATACTAAACAAAGGAGGAAAAAAAAATCCACCTTTGGAAACTCAAGAATCGTTAACACTATCAGAAAAGAGAATCACTAGAAAAACCCTTGATTATTGATATGGTAAACACTAGTAGTAAGTCATAACAAGAAGAGTTAAGATCAATCAAATGTCTCTATGTAGGGTACAAGAAAACTAACACGTTAGGACACAATCCAGCTCAAAATCTCATTTCAATACTGCCTTTTAATACGGTAACATATCTTCAAATATAAAGACGCCTCACATCATTATCCTTCTACAAGGAAGACATTTCTAAACAACCTATGGCCATTGAATAATTTCCTTTCAGAATCATAACAAATTTATTATCCATCCACTATTAAATACCACAATTTTTCTTAGTTTACCAACAAGGTATCTCTCACTGAAAAGAAGTTTACTCACCTGGAGAGTTTTCCAACAGCTGAATATGCCATAGACAGTAGCTTAGGGTCCTTGAAATTAAAAAAAAAAAAAAAAAAAAAAGAACAAAAAAGCAGACAGAACAAAAACACAGTAAACGGCAAAACCTTTTTGCTGCAATGAAATGCATTATTTTACTCCTTGTTAAACCTAGGTCTCACTGTGCCTAACTACATGATACCAGAATCTGAACAAAACAAATAAAAATGTCCAAACCCAGGATGCATCAAACTACTAAAAGAAAAAACAAAACAAAACTTTCCATCCCCCACTCACTCCAAAAGGAAAATGGAGAAGTCATATAGAAAAGTTTCTCTCCACTGATGCTAACTTCAGGATCCTTTCAATACTATGTAACCTGCAAATACCAAAATTCACCACCAACATACTAGTAAGACAGCTTAACTTATCAGAAAATTAATCACTGCCCAACAGTCAAGGATCCACCCTCTCTCACCCCCAATTTCAGAACGCAGGAGAGCAATTGCCTAAAAATCTGCACTATAGTAAATTGCTGCTTCTCATATCTTTCACCTTAAAAAGTTAAAGGGATCATAGTACTCGGGTGAGTTAGTGAGGGTTCCACTCAAGGTAGAGATAGAATTTTACACTGAGTTATGAAAATCAGGAGTCTGACACTACTTGGACACAGCAGCACTTCTGTGAGCTGAGGTTTATACACGTCACAAAGGATTCACACACCTACATGGCCACTCTTATGGGTCATCTGTTGGGAAGACACGCAGGTGCCATCTGGAAGTTATGACAATTACAGCCCTGTAGATTATCTGGCCACTCTGATCTAATCTCGAATATACAGTTTCTCCCCCAAAAGCCCCAAAGCATTTTTATTTCTACCAGCCATCCAAAGCATGTATCTATGCCATAAAAATAATCTGAAAGGTTCCCAAGGCCTTAATTAAGCACCATGCAAGCTCTGTTCACTCAACAGAAGATGACAGGAGAGTCAGGCCTAGGACTGCCCCAAAGCACAGCTGCACAGCAAGTGAACAGTTTTTAATAATAATAGTATCTACTAACATGCCTTCACTATGCTAAATTAGCTCATTTAATCTTCACAATCATCTGTAATCATTTAATCTTCGCCATAATCCAATGAAATGATACTATTAGCCTCATTCTTCTAATAAAGAACAGAGGTCCGAAGAATTTAAGTTACTCACAAAGCAATAAACCTACGGTTCAAACTCAATTTTAACTCCAAATGGCAAAATACTGGTCACTATACCACTGCAAACATGCATTCATATTTAGCTAAGACTTAGGAAAAGAACATTAACTAGAGTTCTTAAAACTTTACCTTTTTTCTTTTTAGCCAATTCCCTTGAAACACTAGAAACGGTAAGAGTGATACAGCAAGAAAAAACAGGATTTGAAAAACTACAATCCAAGGAATCCTCATCCCACTTAGCTTAAGGAATCAAAAATTTACTGAATGCATGTTTTGACAGTTTTGAATCAATAAAATCTCAGTCTCTAAGAATTAACAATTTCTCAATACAAGCAAATCCAAATAGACCTATATGGAAATAAATCATAAATAAATAAAATCTAATTCTTTCCATTCCATTTTTATGCAGTTTCTAAAATAAAATGTATCAGCTTTTTAAAATGTTACATAAAGAAATGATAAGACGACCTCAAGGTCCATAACAATTTTTAATGCTTATTTCCCAAAAAAGGGGCAAAAGATGGTGGTAATTTCTGAAATTTGCACCACCTCAAAATGTTAAGAAATGATGGAATAACAGCAAACTTTAACTGTATCAACATACAGACCAGGAAAGTTTATAACAGAATTTAAAAAATAAAATATTAACAAAAATTAAAAAAAAAAAAAAACCAAGTCACTTACTTCTTTATATTCATTGATTAGCTTGGTGNACCACCTCAAAATGTTAAGAAATGATGGAATAACAGCAAACTTTAACTGTATCAACATACAGACCAGGAAAGTTTATAACAGAATTTAAAAAATAAAATATTAACAAAAATTAAAAAAAAAAAAAAACCAAGTCACTTACTTCTTTATATTCATTGATTAGCTTGGTGAGACCATTCAAAAGCATTGGACCTAATGGCTTAATCTTGATTTCTGGACAGCTTGTTAAAAAAACAACACATACACAAAGCAAGATGTAAGAATCTCGTAATTACGTATTGTTTCAGATTGTTACTTAAAACAGAGACATAAATGACATAAGTTTAAATAATCTATCAAAATGTGACATATTTTAAGATAAGCAAACACACTTTTCTTTCTAGGCGAGATGCTCCAAACGGCTTGAAAACTTTATAAGCAGTGCAAAAAACTTACGTTACACAAATGTGATGCACAAATTGCAGGGATAATGTTCTTAATTTTGAATTTGTAGTTGTACCAAAGAGTCCATCATACACCACCTATGAAAGCAGAACATACCAATTAAGAAGAACAGCAATTTATTATTTTCAAATACAACTGAGGATTCAACAGTAGGTGTTTTGTATTACACTTTGCTCTTCAAAATTAATGCAGTTCTCTTTCACNTAGTTGTACCAAAGAGTCCATCATACACCACCTATGAAAGCAGAACATACCAATTAAGAAGAACAGCAATTTATTATTTTCAAATACAACTGAGGATTCAACAGTAGGTGTTTTGTATTACACTTTGCTCTTCAAAATTAATGCAGTTCTCTTTCACCAAGAATTTTACCTGATGGCTGTGGGAAGCCAACAAGTAGCTTCAATAAACCGTCTGGATAACAAACACAGTGGTTGATGGTTCCAGTCTGTGCTATTTGTGGGGCTTCCACTAGGAAGCAACAGAGAGTTCATGCTGCAGTGGGCCACCACTCTCCCGCAGAGAAGATGCTTTCAAAATAAGTCCACATGTAATTAAGAAACCTAGTACCCCCAAATAACTGAATCTGCTGATGTCCTCTGCGGGAGAGTGGTGGCCCACTGCAGCATGAACTCTCTGTTGCTTCCTCGTGGAAGCTTCCACTGTGTCTGTTATCCAGACGGTTTATCGAAGCTACTTGGCGGCTTCCTACAGCCGTCAGCTAGAATACTTGAATGAGAGACAGCATTAATTTTGAAGAACAAAGTGTAGTACAAAAGATCACAAACTGATCGCATGGGCCACAGCCTTGTCTAACTCAATGAAACTATGAGCCAGGCTATGTAGGGCCACCCAAGACAGATGGGTCACGGTGGAGAGTTCTGACAAAATGTGGTCCACTGGAGAAGGGAATGACAAACCACTTCAGTATTCTTGCCTTGAGAACCCCAAACAGTATGAAAAGGCAAAAAGACAAGACACTGGAAGATGAACTCCCCAGGTTGGTAGGTGTCTAATATGCTACTGGAGATCAGTGGAGAGTCCCTTGGACTGCAAGGAGATCCAACCAGGCCATTCTGAAGGAGATCAACCCTGGGATTTCTTTCGAAGGAATGATGCTAAAGCTGAAACTCCAGTACTTTGGCTACCTCATGAAAAGAGCTGACTCATTGGAAAAGACTCTGATGCTGGGAGGGATTGGGGGCAGGAGGAGAAGGGGACGACCGAGGATGAGATGGCTGGATGGCATCACGGACTCGATGGACATGAGTCTGAGTAAACTCCGGGAGATGGTGAGGGAGGCCTGGCGTGCTGTGATTCATGGGATCGCAAAGAGTTGGGACACGACTGAGCGACTGAACTGAACTGAACTGATCAGTAGAGAAATAACTCCAGAAAGAATGAAGATAGAGCCAAAGCAAAAACAACACCCAGTTGTGGATGTGATTGGTGATGGAAGTAAAGCTCGATGCTATAAAGAACAATAATGCATAGGAACCTGGAATGTTAGGTCCATGAATCCAGGCAAATTGGAAGTGGTCAACAGGAGATGGCAAGAGTGAGCATCAACATTCTAGGAATCAGTGAGCTAAGATGGACTGGAACGGGCGAATTTAACTCAGATGACCATTATATCTATTACTGTGGGCAAGAATCCTCTAGAAGGAATGGAGTAGCCATCATAGTCAACAAGAGAGTCCGAAATGCAGTACTTGGATGCAATCTCAAAAACAAGAGAATGATCTCCATTCATTTCCAAGGCAAATCATTCAATATCACAGTAATTCAAGTCTATGCCCCAACCAATAATGCTGAAGAAGCTGAAGTTGAACGGTTCTATGAAGACCTACAAGACCTTCTAGAACTAACACTCAAAAAAGATGTCCTTTTCATTACAGGGGACTGGAATGCAAAAATAGGAAGTCAAGAGACACCTGAAGTAACAGGCAAATTTGGCCTTGGAGTACAAAACGAAGCAGGGCAAAGGCTAATAGAGTTTTGCCAAGAGAATGCACTGGTCATAGCAACACCCACTTCCAACAACATAAGAGAAGACTCTACACGTGGACATCACCAGATGGTCAACATCGAAATCAGATTGGTTATATTTTTTGCAGTCAAAGATGATGGAGAAGGTCTAAACAGTCAGCAAAAACAAGACTGGGAGCTGACTGTGACTCAAATCATGAACTCCTTATTGCCATATTCAGACTTAAAATGAAGAGTAGGGAAAACCGCTAGACCATTCAGGTATGACTTAAATCAAATCCCTTATGATTATACAGTGGAAGTGAGAAATAGATTCAAGGGATTAGATCTGATAGACAGAGTACCTGAAGAACTATGGATGGAAGTTTATGACACTGTACAGGATGCAGTGCAAAAAAGCTAAATGGCTGTCTGAGGAGGCCTTACAAATAGCTGAGAAAAGAAAAGACACAAAAGGCAAAGGAGAAAAAGAAAGATACACCCACTTGAATGCAGAGTTCCAAAGAACAGCAAGGAGAGATAAGAAAGCCTTCCTCAGCGATCAGTGCAAAGAAACAGAGGAAAACAATAGAATGGCAAACACTAGAGATCTCTTCAAGGGAACATTTCATGCAAAGATGGGCACAATAAAGGACAGAAGTGGTATGGACCTAACAGAAGCAGAAGATTTTAAGAAGAGGTGGCAAGAATACACAGGAGAACTGTACAGAAAAGATCTTCACGACCCAGATAATCACAACGGTGTGATCACGCACCTAGAGCCAGACATCCTAGAATGCAAAGTCAAGTGGGCCTTAGGAAGCATCACTACGAACAAAGCTAGTGGAGGTGATGGAATTTCACTTGAGCGATTTCAAATCCTAAAAGATGATGCTATGAAAGTGCTGCACTCAAACGTCTAGCAAATTTGGAAAACTCAGCAGTGGCCACAGGACTGGAAAAAGTCAGTTTTCATTCCAATCCCAAAGAAAGGAAATGCCAAAGAATGTTCAAACTACCGCACAATTGTACTCATCTCACACGCTAGCAAAGTAATGCTCAAAATTTTCCAAGCCAGGCTTCCAACAGTAAATGAACTGTGAACTTCCAGATGTTCAAGCTGGATTTAGAAAAGGCAGAGGAACCAGAGGTCCAACTGCTAACATCCGCTGGATCATCAAAAAAGCAAGAGAGTTCCTGAAAGACATCTACTTCTGCTTTATTGACTACACCAAAGCCTTTGACTGTGTAGATCACAACAAACTGGAAAATTCTTCAAGAGAGGAGAATACCAGAACACCAGACCTGCCTGTACGCAGGTCAAGAAGCAAAAGCTGGAATGGACATGGAATAAGCTGGTTCCAAAATGGGTAAGGAGTACGTCAAGGCTGTATATTCTCACCCTGC
>SJYX01005306.1:713391-731111 GCA_006410675.1 Oreotragus oreotragus
GGAGAAGACTCTTGAGAGTCCCTTGGACTGCAAGGAGATCCAACCAGTCCATTCTGAAGGAGATCAACCCTGGGATTTCTTTGGAAGGAATGATGCTAAAGCTGAAACTCCAGTACTTTGGCCACCTCATGCGAAGAGTTGACTCATTGGAAAAGACTCTGATGCTGGGAGGGATTGGGGGCAGGAGGAGAAGGGGACGACCGAGGATGAGATGGCTGGATGGTATCACGGACTCGATGGACTTGAGTCTGAGTGAACTCCAAGAGATGGTGATGGATAGGGAGGCTTGGCGTGCTGCGATTCATGGGGTCGCAAAGAGTTGGACACGACTGACCAACTGAACTGAACTGATTATACATAGAAAGGATAAATAACAAGGTCCTACTGTATGGTACAGTGAACTATCTTAAATATCCTGTGGTCAACCATAATGGAAAAGAATATAGAAAAGTATATATATATAATATATTTATATTTTTATAAAGACTATAAAAAATATATACATAATTCAATCACTTTGCTTTACAGCAGAAATTAACACAACACTGTATATCAACTATACTTGAATAAAGTTTTTTAAAAAGGTTTTTTAACACTTCAAAACCAAATAAATTTCTTGAAGGAGATACCAGGAAAACACAGTCATAGCAGCATGAAAGAATTTTAGACTTGGTAGGGAATGTTAAGTACAATCTGGTTCAAATTTCTCATTTCACAGAGTCCAAAGCCTAGTGAGGTTAAGTGAGTCTTCCAAATTCAGACAATCAGCAAGAGGCAGGACCAGAATTAATTCCATGACAGACATGCATTCCCAACCACCACCACACAAACACAGATCACGTATATTTTAACAAGCAAACTAAGACACAATGAAGTTAATTTCATTATCCTGTGATACCTACTTATATTTCTTTGGAGAGGGAAAACTATGATATATACCTTTATTAAGTTTTATCATCTTACCCACATTCTATGGTCTTTTTTATTACATTAAGCATTAAATTAAATCCAAGAATGAAGTATTCCATAATCTGATTTTTTAAAACAAGGTATCTTCAATTTTTCATGTATTTTCCAGTCTTTGCACATGTCATTTATTAAAAATCAGGACATATATCAGTTTGTATTATGTATTATTCATTTGTTATTATGTTGGAGCAATTTACATGTTACTGTATTATTTTTATAATTATTTGGGAAGATAATAATACCTATATAGATATAATACTCTATATAGGTCATGTACTTAATTTCACTATTTACCCACTGTAGAAATCTGATTTTGTTTCCTTTTTTAAAAATTATAGGAAATAACACAATTAATGAATCTGTAACATTTTTCTAAATATAATATTTCTCTTCTTTTGAATGATTCTCTTAGGATAAAGTCCCAGAAGATTCAGATAAAAAAAGACTAGGTATTTTTATGATTCATTACCTACTACAAACTGCTTTTCCAAAATTATTTCAGTTTACAGTGTCAATCAACAGGGTATAAGCACAGCAGTTTCAACAGAAACCTAAATGGAGTAATCAACTGTTACACAATTTTATTTACCAGTTGGCATACTATTGTTTTATTGAGCATGATTTGATTTTTTATATACAACTTTTTCCATGAGTCTATTTATTCTATGTATTTTCTCCTGCATATATTAAGACCTATTCATGTTTGGGAGTTCGTGTAAAAAAATAAATAAATACAAAAAAAAAAAAAAAAAAAACCTATTCAGTATCTCTTTTCACGGGACCTGATTTTCCTATTAACCATAATACCTACATATCCTTTATTAAAAGCCATCTCAAAGAATTTTAGAGCAAGAATCAAAAATGAGTAACTTTTGGGTTTCGACATTTTTCTTAACATTAGTTCTTTAAATTCATTTACCGAAACAGAGGTCTCAGTTCTTATGGTAATTATCCTTACCCACTCCAGTTTCAAACTGCTTCTCCAAACAGCTTGTCCTCTTTGCCTTATACAGAATTCTGCTCCTCAGCAAACTGTCTTTCACACAAATTAGGTATATTTCCCAATCTCATAAATTGAATGCCTCATTACGCAAAAGCTGAAAAGAATATGTGCTGAGCAAGCTTTTAGAAATCTAGCATCTTTCCAATGTTTAAAGTTTAAAGGGGGAAGGAGCTCACCTTTGCTTGCTTTTCAACTCTAGGTCGGCTGCGGTGGCTACACTGTGGCGTGTGTCACTAGAAGCAATCACCAGGTGGAGAACAGCTTCGAGCTCAGGCACCTGCTCAGCTTCTATGAATTTCACTATACCCAATTTGCACTGTAGATAAATGAAGGGAAGGAAAAATATCGATCAGAGAAACCAAGACCACCAACCTGAAGTATCTGTTTAACATAATACTATGGTCATAAACCAAAGATTAATAGAACAACAGTAGCCACTCCTATTTAGCCTTACAGTGTGCCAGGGACCATACTAGACCATACCTATTCATGATTTCATTTAACCCTCACAATCTACGAAATGAGTATCATTATACCCATTTTTCTGATAAGAAAACTGAGGCAAGGCTGAAGCAATTAAGATATTTAATAAACGATGAAGGCACAATTCAAACCCAAGTCTCTCAGACTCCAAGGCCACTATGATACAAAGCCTTCCTATTTGGGTGAAAAGCCTCTCTAGAAAGGTGAAGCCTTGAACTGAAGTCCAAATCTGGAGCTTCTAGGTAGTGTGGTAGATGAGGAGTCAAGTACTCCATGGATTCTTGTGACAGCTCAAAAAGAAATAAAACTCCCAGTCCATGGAGTTCTGTTCTACTGCTAATATACTAACTCTGCCCTCTACATTCTTACATACTGAAAACAACATGATTTCAAACATATGCAAGAATTCCAAATGTAAGTAGAATTCTAATCAAACAGTACTCAATCTAACTGGCTAAAATGAAACACAGGCTGCAGAAGAGATTCTTAGATTCTTCATGCAACATGAAGAAGCTATGAATGTCACTACAAATAACTGAATTTAGGATAAATATGCCTGGAAAATGAAATTTTACCTTTAAAATCCGTTACATAATAGTTCTCATGTATATGAAATAGGACCGATAAAGTTTATAATTATTAATACTAAATGACAAAGGATGCAATTTTAAAAAGCAGACAAACGGATCATAAAATGCCTGCTTTCCCTCTGTGTGTTCAATACAACTGACTTACAACAAGAGCTACAACAGAGAAGATGCCAGCATCTCCTGCAGCTATGAGAGTCATAAAGATTTATAGAAAAAGTGTTCAAAGGAAGCTGAGAACAATACTCAGTCTAGGAATAGGAGACTAGATTAAAACATATTATGTGATTTATGCGCTATTTAATACAGGCATTTAAAAAGACATTATTTTTAAACCTGACATTTTAAAAAAATGAAGTTCAAATAGTATATTACATATATAAAAATGTAATGTGTAAAATTACATTTGTGTACACACACACGTATATAGAGTAGGTGAAAGATGAATGACAAACTAGGGTGGTGGGATTCCGAGTAATTTTTAATTTCTTGTTATAATGTTCTGTATTATTTGAATATTTACACTATCACTAACACTATCATTTGAAAAAAAGAAAACCTGTTTCATCTCAAAGAAAAAATGTAAAAAACAGAAGGGATATTTAAAAATTAGAGGAAAACAGCTTTCATCCTTGAAACCAAACTCTTCAAGGCTCGACCATGAAATGGACAAAAGGCATACAGAAGCCCTTGGGAATTAGCAAATCATGACCAATGTAAGATTACCATTTAATGTTAACAGTGATTCTCCGGCACTGAGAGTGAGACTGTGGTGAATCTCCAAACTCAGTTCTTTTTACAAAATGGAACCAATAATTTCTATGCCTTGTCAGTTCTGCTGTGAGGATTAAATGAGATAATGTATTCAAAGTACTCAGTATAGTGCCTGTCACATAGATCACACTTAAAAGAGTAGCTTCTGCTAGTATTTACCTTTCTTACATCACAGTTTAAGAAGAAAAAAGATCTATAAAATATGAAGATTTAATCTAATCACATAGACCCTTGCTGAACAAATCATTCTATAAATTTGTGAGCGGCAAGAATGCCCACTTGAATTCTTCCCTTTCCTGGGAACACTGTTCTGATCAGTGATCACTTACATTGCCAGAAAGAAAAGGACCAAATCATTTATTAGACTGCCATGGAGAGATAAAGGAAGGATTGGAAGACTAACCCATGTTGCTTGAATTCCAAAATAATTACATACTGATCTCATCTGTTCTTCCCTGAGGTGCCTGATGACACAGACACAGTGAGGCACCTTCTCTGTAGAGCACCAGTCTTTTTTAAAAGCTGCTCAGAGAACATCTGTGTCCTGTTTAAATCCAGAATAAAATTCTTAATGCCAATTTTTCAATTCCCAGGACGAAATATAAAAGGGCGTCATGCTTTTTCCCCCACATGGTCACTAGTTCCTCACTTTACACAAAAGGTACAGCCCTAAAAAGCTGAAGAACATAAGATAAATTGTATTTTAACTGCACCAAAGCAGCTAAATATTAAACCTATAATTAAAAACTAAAATGAAGGAAGTTAAAGACATTCAATCTGTAAGAGGGCTGTTTTCTATACGTGAAATACGGAAGCAACATTTGAAAACCTGAAGAGTTTTTCCCACTCCTCCCTCTCCCTGGGGCTTTAACCAATAAATGACATGATGATGTGAGCACATTACATCAATCGCTCCTCTCAAACATATTTCATTAGACAACCTGAATAACTGGAATTCTCTGACACATGCTTCCACGGACTGACTTCACAGGGGCAAGTGTGCAGGGTTAAGCTCCATATGAACACACAGTGTGTGATACCTGTTCCAACTGTTCAGGTGTCCATGGGTTATCTCCAATAACTCGTTTAGCTGCATAAAAGCTCATTCCTGGGGGAGGCTGTGGTATTCCAGAACCTCCCCCACTATTTGAAGAAGAACCCTGTGCTGAAGATGAATTTTGGCGACTCTGGGATTCATTTAACACATATCTGGAAAGGAAATGGGAATTTAACCCCTCTATAAAACACAAGCAAACACATGCATATGTAATACATTCAACTACATACTTTCCTCCCACGGAATTTTTGTTGAAGAATAAACACTTGAAATTAAAATTTCATCATAAAGGAGAATTTTAAAGACAGGTATCCTTAAAAGGTATCCACATTCTCAGCAAATTAACCGTTAGAGTCTATCTGCTCAATCTGACTACAAATGAACCATAACAGTTACCAATAACGAATGTAAGTATTCTGTTCACGTTCAACCCATAAATTACTGTTCTATGTTCTACTGTTCACTCTGAGCCCACGACATTTTGTTGACTGTAATGGAAGTTAAAAAAAAAAGCTATTGTTTTATACCCAAAGCAGAGAATAATTTTATATTCATTTCCACTTCTGTTCAATTCACCTTAAACTTCTTGTATCTCCCCATTAGAACACCCACTGAAACCTCCAAACCACTTACTACACAAGCATATAATGGCCCCAAAATGAAAAAATTCAAAAGGACCCAAAGAGGAAAAATCATAATAAGGACCAGCTTTTTCCATTATATGTTCAAAGCATACAGCTTCACAAATACTTATTTACTGATTTATCATCCTACTTCATTTTTAGCTTCTATAGATTAAAATTAAGATATCTGGTAAATTCATTTTGAACCAATTAAACTGGTTAAGCATTTAAACCAATAAAGCATTTCTCATCTACAAAATGAAAGTTTTGATATAAATAATGATTCAAGTCCATCTGAAATCTAAAATTCTAAGCTGACAAAATTCCCAGACTTGATATTAAAATATCCATTACAGTAAAAATTAAACACTAGGAGGCTAACAGCACAGTAAACTATTCCACATTACTATATGTTATATTCATTTCATTCCTAAATTCGTCTAATTTTTTTAAAACCTGTTGAAGAACCACTTTAATGTTTGTATATAAGCAATGCAAATTCTCACTGGGAAGAAAAATGTGAGGCGCCACTGGCTTGGGTGCCTTGTGTGCCTGAGTTAAAGTCTGGACTTCCAAGTTAAATTACCAAGGCCATCGTCACCTGCCAGTTCTGGCTGCCTCCTGACTTAACAACTGTTAAAGGAGATTTTCATTTATTTCTCAGTTTCAGCAAGACTGGCAGTACACGGGAAGTAAACCAATCCATTACTGAACAACTAATATTGTACAGACAGGGCAGGAGGAGAAGGGGACGACCGAGGATGAGATGGCTGGATGGCATCATGGACTCGACAGACATGAGTCTGAGTGAACTCCAGGAGATGGTGATGGACAGGGAGGCCTGGCATGCTGCAATTCATGGGGTCGCAAAGAGTCGGACACGACTGAGCGACTGAACTGAACTGACTGATTCATCCTTAATATATTTATAATAATTGATTAATTTTCTCCCTTTTGATGGAGAAGGCAATGGCAACCCACTCCAGTACTCTTGCCTGGAAAATCCCATGGATGGAAGAGCCTGGTAGGCTGCAGTCCATGGGGTCACTAGGAGTCAGACATGACTAAGTGACTTCACTTTCACTTTTCACTTTTATGCATTGGAGAAGGAAATGGCAACCCGCTCCAGTATTCTTGCCTGGAGAATCCCAGGGACATGGGAGCCTGGTGAGCTGCCATCTATGGGGTCGCACAGAGTCGGACACGATTGAAGCGACTTAGCAGCAGCAGCTGCTGCCAAGTAAATGCTGATGTAAGCTAAACAGTTTGCCAGAGGCAATGTGGCCATCAGAACAGACACATTGCTTGGAATCTAAAGAAATACTGGAAAAGACTGATGTACCCAGGTAGCAGGATCAAGGGTTCAAGGTAATTCACTAGATAGCAAGGAATAGAGGAGCCTCACTGATATTTGGTATATGAACAGAGGAAAGCCGTGGGTTTCATGAACAAGATGGAATCTGTCAGGTGCAAGCAGAAGGTAACTCTCTTCTTTTTTTTTTAATATAAATGATTTTAATTGGAGGTTAATTACTTTACAATATTGTATTGGTTTTGCGATACATCAACATGAATCCGCCACAGGTTCCCCATCCTGAACCCCCCTCCCTCCTCCAGGACATGGTAACTCTTTTCCAAGTGGGTTTGTTTCCCTTTGACTTTTGTGTAAATCTCAAGATTTCATGGTTTTCCCACTAACTCTCAAGTAATAAAATATATAATCCAAACTAATACCAAATCTTCACACTCTTATCCAATATAAAATGTTCTTATTTACTCAGCTTAAGCCTGCCTTGGTCTAGAATCCTGCAGTGACTGAGGATTATGGAGTATTTCTCCCCAATTTCTTCACTCTACCTCCTTCCCCTCAGTGGCTACTAATGTAGGCTCACCAGTATTGGAATACGAGAAAATGGAGAAATAATAGTCATAAAACACCGCCTTAGTTAGTAGTGTTAACTGCTCAGTCACATCTGACTTTGCAACCCCGTGGACTGTAGCCCACCAGGCTCCTCTGTCCATGGGATTCTCCAGGCAAGAATACTGGAATGGGTTGCCATGCCCTTCTCCAGGGGGATCTTCCCAACCCAGCGACTGAAACCGGGTCTCCTGCATTGGAGGGCTCTGAATTATTAATCTCACGATACTGCCCTCTGGGTGTAACAGATCTTAAATCCCATTTGTTTCTTATAAAGCATCTTGTTGTGGGTCCCTTAGGGATAACTATCTTCAGTGACATTGTGAGACTAGTGTATCTCACTCTTTTAATGCTTTCTGGACACTTGAGTGGTTGCTTCTTTCCTTGGGGAAAAAAGCCTCATCGGGCAAGGTTCTAGTCAAGACAGCTTGCAGCTGGTTTACTTTTATGGCCTCTGCATAAAACTCACTTCCCTGTTGTCCAAGGTGATGCAGCTGGTTTATGAGCCACAGTCTCACATATTCAGACTTTTCTAAGTCTGAAGCAGGTACCAGACCCTATATATGACAAGCTGCAGGTATTCATTTTCTTAGGTCAGTTTCCTTAAAGTAAAGCTTCAGATGGAGATATGAGAACATTTAATGTTTGGAGCAGTCTTTCAGAAGAAAGGGAGGGAGAGAAGCAGGATAGTATAAGAAAAGACATGGCTTTAAGGGCTTCCCTGGTGGCCCACTGGTTAAGAATCTGCTTGCCAATGCAGAGGACACAGGTTCAGTGCCTGCTTGGGGAAGACCCCACATGCTGCAAGGCAACTAAACCTGTGCACCAAAACTACAGAGCCTGCATGCTAGAGCCCATGCTTCTCAACAAGAGAAGTCATGGCAATGAGAAGCCTGTGCTTGGCAATTAGAGAGTAGCAACAAAGACCCAGCACAGCCAAAAATAAAATAAATACATCTTTAGAAGAAATTATGGTTTTAGCTGATCCCATGAGGGTCTCTGGAGAAAGAACAGAATTGTCCCAATGTAAAGCAGGAGTGCACACATTTTGTACCATTGGTTGCAACAGTTTCAGCCAGGGCTAAGCATATGAGCTCAGTTAAGAGGCTTTGGGCAGGATGCTCATGCATCCACTACACCTGCTAAGCCTTTCCTAAGCTTCTCTCTCTAGACTTGCAGCATTGGGGAGGTACTCTCTTCTCTCCCCACGTGGAAGGGCTGGGAATACAACACATACATCTTTCCAAAATTCTTATTTTTATCTTCTTGAATGTTCTAATAAATCTCTAGTTTTCTGTTGGCTTAGCCTTCAGGTGGTTGATGAGTCAATACTGATAGAACTCATCTCACACCATCCTAGCTTGGCCTACTTTGCTATTTAAGTAACTTGTCATAAGATCTGGAATAATTGGAACCTATTTTATTGTTCTTGGCTTTGGCTGAAATTCTAAAAAAAAATAGATAAACTTACATTTATCCTTCTCTTAACAATCCAACTTCTCAGAAACAAGAAATGGGAAAATCTGTTACTCTTGGCATCAAAGGGAGGCTTAGAGATTGTCTATGGCCCAAGAAATTCTGGACATTTCCAGTAGACTTTCTTTGTTACATAAACCAGATAGCAT
The DNA here is from genome assembly GCA_006410675.1 of Oreotragus oreotragus. Taxonomy (NCBI): domain Eukaryota; kingdom Metazoa; phylum Chordata; class Mammalia; order Artiodactyla; family Bovidae; genus Oreotragus; species Oreotragus oreotragus. Next base: position 722,431 of record SJYX01005306.1, read on the forward strand.
TTTTGATATCTGCATTTTTTTAAATATTTCTGGAGTTATGTAAAGCAGTTAATTTTGGTTGGAAATAACTCACATTATTCTGTAACAATTAAGAATTTTCTTTTGAAAGACATCATTCCTTTGAACTTTCTGTGGCAACTGAGTCCCATTGTGGTCTCAATGGGACCAAAATATTATGATTCCTAGCACAGGAGCAGGCATAATTATCACTTAATAACAGTAAACACTACAGAATTTCTCCTTCTCCTACCCCTGTCTTCCGAACCATCCAAGTATAAAAATCTTGCTTGAATTTTTCTTTACAGCTGTTGATCAGGGATGACAAAGGATGCTTTTGCACAATGCTGCACAGTAACCCTCAGGACTCTATGTGCCAGTGTTAGCAATAAAATGGAATGAGTAATAACTCGGACCACAGCGTGTGCCAAAGAGAGGAGCTATGGCTTTTCTGTAAAAAATCATTTGAGGCAATTTCCATTTTAAAGGCAGTTATTAAAGAATAATTTGCTGATGCATATTTAATAGCATTAATCTGTTTTACTTTTTTAGTTCTTTGCAGTTGGCAGTCAATAGGTAATGCATTACAGAGCATTCCCAGTTTGTGAAAAATGTATATTGGTTTTCGATGAAAATATGACAGGCAGAAATAATGCCTTAAAACTAAAATCATTCATAACCAAATACCCAGATATCTCCAGGAAAGAGTGCAATTTGTTGAGCATGTGCATAAACAGAAACGAACTTGAAATTAGAAGATGGATAATTTCTGGAGATCTAGAGAACAGCATAGTGATTATAATCACCAATACTACATTATAAAATTTAAAGTTGCTAAGAGACTAGATTTTAAATGCTCTTATAACAGCAAAGAAATTATAATATGTGACATGATAGAGGTGTTAAGAGCTACAGTGATAATCCTATTGTAACATACAAACATATTAAATCAATACCTTACAGAAACACAATTTTACGTGTCAATTATATACGAATTAAAAAAGAATTATTGCCAAAATCTGGGATTTTCATATGTGTATATATCATTACATTATTAGTAAAAACTGGATTTCCTAAAAAATCATTAACTTTTATAGCTCCATTATAGATTTTTTATCATTTTTTAAATGAATAAATAATCTGTAATTAAAATCTCCATGTAATTGCACAACAATAAATTTTAGTTATGAGAAAAATTGATATAAAGAGCTTTCTAATTTAAAACTAGCTACAAGAAAATGTTTTCCTCAAGTTTTCTTTCCACTCTATAAGACAAGCAAAGACTCATTTAGACAACTGCTTCTTTATTTCACAACATACAAAAAAATCTATAGAAGCTAGATATTGGCAATTAAATATTATTTAATAAAGGACAACTCGAGGAAAACAGAGAGAGCAACAGAAAAAAATTTTTTGAAGAACTTAAAGTAAAGCTACATATTGTCTTCTAGTTAGTAGTAATAATATAAACATCATTCCTCTTTTATGGTTAAGAATTGTTAACAGGAGCATTGAGTAATATAGGAACTAAGGAGGGTTTCTAAGTAAAATTTCATTACAATAAGTTAATTATTTCCCACAAGTTTAAAACTACCTATGCCAAAACTTACACTTAATTTCCAAACTCTTTATAGAGCCTGGGAGGGACACCGAGTATATCCTTAACATCTTTGAATTAGCATTAAGACTGAGCCTTAGGACTGATATAACAGCTTGCTGTGGTGATGGAAGTAAAGATATAGATATCCTTGTAATCTTTCTAACTTTCATTGGCTCTTCAGTAGACAAGATAAAATCCAGCATTTTTCAGTGTCAGACCTCAGTTAACAGGCCCAGCAAGAGACAAGGAGTGATAAGGGAGCAATTTAAAATATTTGTGTCAACAGTTTGTATTTATGTTTTCTAAAGGAAAAAGATGCCGGGCTGGTCAAAATGATTAACAATTCCTAACATACTTCAAGTCTGCAACAGATTATGAGGGCCTATGCATGGGTACAGCAGGGTGGAAGAGAACAATACATCAACAGATGACAATTAAGAATTGCCAGAAGTCTCTTATTCAGGAATTCAAGGCCTAACACCTATAGCAAAAAGGACATTTTCCCTAGCAGTTTACACCCAACATGTCTGAAATATAATCTATTTTTTCCATCAGTAATACTCTTGAATTCCCTACCTATTCAAGAGTATGTCCACCTACTCAGTCACTAGGATCAGTCACTTGTCACCATTATTTATTATTCTAACTCCCTTAACTCCACTGTTACTCAGCCACACAACCTTGTCATTTAACTGACTGCTATTTCTTGAAACAGGGCTCATATTTCCATTCCTCTTGCTGCTATTTTGTTTAGACCATTATCACAAGAGACATAATAGATGAAGCACCTGGTTTTGAGACAAGTTTCCTAACCTTGCTGAACACTGTTTCCTTCATATTTTGCCTGTGAAAAGTACATAAGATAACACATAACAGATACTCAATATTCCACTATTCTCCCTCAAATGACTCTCTAATCCTCACAATAAATACATATATCACAGTTTGGCCCACAAAGACATTNCAAGACTCATTTAGACAACTGCTTCTTTATTTCACAACATACAAAAAAATCTATAGAAGCTAGATATTGGCAATTAAATATTATTTAATAAAGGACAACTCGAGGAAAACAGAGAGAGCAACAGAAAAAAATTTTTTGAAGAACTTAAAGTAAAGCTACATATTGTCTTCTAGTTAGTAGTAATAATATAAACATCATTCCTCTTTTATGGTTAAGAATTGTTAACAGGAGCATTGAGTAATATAGGAACTAAGGAGGGTTTCTAAGTAAAATTTCATTACAATAAGTTAATTATTTCCCACAAGTTTAAAACTACCTATGCCAAAACTTATACTTAATTTCCAAACTCTTTATAGAGCCTGGGAGGGACACCGAGTATATCCTTAACATCTTTGAATTAGCATTAAGACTGAGCCTTAGGACTGATATAACAGAGTGCTGTGGTGATGGAAGTAAAGATATAGATATCCTTGTAATCTTTCTAACTTTCATTGGCTCTTCAGTAGACAAGATAAAATCCAGCATTTTTCAGTGTCAGACCTCAGTTAACAGGCCCAGCAAGAGACAAGGAGTGATAAGGGAGCAATTTAAAATATTTGTGTCAACAGTTTGTATTTATGTTTTCTAAAGGAAAAAGATGCCGGGCTGGTCAAAATGATTAACAATTCCTAACATACTTCAAGTCTGCAACAGATTATGAGGGCCTATGCATGGGTACAGCAGGGTGGAAGAGAACAATACATCAACAGATGACAATTAAGAATTGCCAGAAGTCTCTTATTCAGGAATTCAAGGCCTAACACCTATAGCAAAAAGGACATTTTCCCTAGCAGTTTACACCCAACATGTCTGAAATATAATCTATTTTTTCCATCAGTAATACTCTTGAATTCCCTACCTATTCAAGAGTATGTCCACCTACTCAGTCACTAGGATCAGTCACTTGTCACCATTATTTATTATTCTAACTCCCTTAACTCCACTGTTACTCAGCCACACAACCTTGTCATTTAACTGACTGCTATTTCTTGAAACAGGGCTCATATTTCCATTCCTCTTGCTGCTATTTTGTTTAGACCATTATCACAAGAGACATAATAGATGAAGCACCTGGTTTTGAGACAAGTTTCCTAACCTTGCTGAACACTGTTTCCTTCATATTTTGCCTGTGAAAAGTACATAAGATAACACATAACAGATACTCAATATTCCACTATTCTCCCTCAAATGACTCTCTAATCCTCACAATAAATACATATATCACAGTTTGGCCCACAAAGACATTTATGATCCTCAATTTCATAACTTTCAGTTAAAAAACTTGTTTTTGTTAACACAGGCCAATTTATTTTTTTCTAGAAGCAACTGTGTATTTACTCATTTACTCACTTCAATATGAGTGAAACTCAAACATGTTTACCTGAATGAGGATGAGGATGAGATGGTTGGATGGCATCATTGACCCAATGGACATGAGTTCGAGCAAACTCCAGGAGATAGTGCAGAACAGGGAAGCCTGGTGTACTGCAGTCCATGGGGTTGCTCAGAGTTGGACATGACTGAGTGACTGAACAAAAACAATGTAGTTACTTAAAATTTTCTATCTGTTCCTAAATTTTGCTAAGTTACAAATACCTTCAAGATTCTTTCCCTTGACACCACACACTCCCTCAGTATTTGCATACTTAATCATAGCCCTGAGTTAATAGAATTATATATACAATTATTCATCTCAGAGGTCTTATCTTAGCAGTTTTCAAGCCTGCCCAATGTAACAGACATAAGAATAAAAATGATGTGACTTGAATGGATGCATTTGAATGAATGTAGATATTCTGTGTATGACATTAAAAAATGGGGGATAAAACTGAAAGTCATGGCATTAAAAGTGAAGAAAGCATGAGGGGAAAATAGATGGTTATATTGATGACATGAAAAGACAGAATTTTGGTTTATAAACCAAGATATATTATAGTAAAATGATGGACAGACTCTTGGCAAGAATCTAAGAGGTCTTCTGGAGAATTGGAAGTACTGTTTGATATATACTCTTAGAAAGAAGTTCAAGCTAAAATTTAAAGGAAACAGAAAAACTGACTCAGAGAAATTCAGGGGAAACTAAGCCTAATTCCACTGTTGTAAAGACTATAAAATAATTGCCTGGAGAAAATAATAGCTAATGTGGCTATGGATTCAGAAATAGGTATAAAAAGTTGTTTATGCTTGAAGTTAATTCCTGGTATTGACTTTGGACATTCTAGTCATTCATTAAATTAGACCTAGATATTTCATTTACAGCTAAAGGAGAGTATTAGATTAGCAGATGCTCTGTAAACATAATTTTATAGATGTAAGAGTATATAGATTTGTAGCAATAAAAAGCAAGATGTTGTGCTCATCCTACAATAAAAAAAAATATATAGCTGAGAAGCAGAGATGGACAGAAAGAGCAGACATGTTGTGCCTACTGAAGAAGTTGGGGGAAATCTGGACATAGAGACCTCTATCCCTCTGCGGGGGGTTGAGTCCAAAAAAGTAGCAAGACTCTAAAATTTTCCTATTGTTTGTCTGGCTCAAGGATAACAGATATGCATTTGACAGTCTAAGCAAATGGGCTTGGGACAGAATAATAAAGGACATGTTTATGAGCAGGATTCATGGAAATTTGAAATACTTTCTTCCATCAGAGTGATGGTGCTTCAGAAAATCCAGGGGGAACTGAAGGTCATGTGCAGTTGAGATAAAGAGAATGCAGCATTGATATTCATGAACCATACACCCTACAGAAATAAAATATATTATTGGGCATCAGTGTGGAGTCTTTGTTACACTTAAGACCCTCAAAAGGTAGGGAAACTGATGAGGATGATGAATTGGTTAAGATAAAGCTTCTGCCTATTGGTAGAAGGGGAGTTTGTGATTAAGATTTAGTGTAGTTAAAGAAGAATAAAGTATTGAAGGAGGGAAGGTATGGGAGTTTGGGATTAGCATTATATATCTGATGGATAGACAACAAGATTCTACTGTATAACACAGGGAACTATATTCAATACCCTGTGATTAACTATAATGGAAAACAACTTTAAAAAGATTATATCTATGCATAACTGAGTCACTTTCAGTTCAGTTAAGCTGTTCAGTCATGTCCAACTCTTTGTGACCCCATGGACTGCAGTACGCCAGACCCCCCTGTCCATCACCAGCTCCTGGAGTTTACCCAAACTCATGTCCATTGAGTCAGTGATGCCATCCAAACATCTCACCCTTTGTCGTCCCCTTCTCCTCCCGCCTTCAGTCCTTCCCAGCACCAGGGTCTTTTCAGATAAGTCGGTTTTTCACATCAGGTGGCCAAAATATTGGAGTTTCAGCTTCAACAACAGTCCTTCCAGTGAACACTCAGGACTGATCTCCTTTAGGATGGACTGGTTGGATCTCTTTGCAATCCAAGTGTCTCTCAAGAAACTTCTCCAAACCACAGTTCAAAAGCATCAATTCTTCACTGATCATCTTTCATTATACTCCAACTCTCATATCCATACATGACCACTGGAAAAACCATAGCCTAGGAAAAACCTAGATGGACCTTTGTTGCAAAAGTAATGTCTCTGCTTCTTAATATGCTGTCTAGGTTGTTCATAACTTTACTTCCAAAGAGTAAATGTCTTTTAATTTCATGGCTGCAGTCACCACCTGCACTGATTTTGGAGCCCACAAAAATAAAGTCTGCCACTGTTTCCACTGTTTCCCCATCTATTTCCCATGAAGTGATGGGACCAGATGCCATGATCTAAGTTTTATGAATGTTGAGCTTTAAGCCAACTTTTTCACTCTCCTCTTTCACTTTCATCAAGAGGCTCATTAGTTCTTCTTCACTTTCTACCCTAAGGATGGTGTCATCTGCATATCTGAGGTGATTGATATTTCTCCTGGCAATCTTGATTCCAGCTTGTGCTTCTTCCAGCCCAGCGTTTCTCATGATGTACTCTGCATATAAGTTAAATAAGCAGGTTGACAGTATACAGCCTTAATGTACTCCTTTTTCCAGGTCATTAGGTGCCCAATATGCTACTAGCGATCCGTGGAGAAATAACTCCAGAAAGAATGAAGGGATGGAGCCAAAGGTCTTGTAGGTCTTCATAAAACTGTTCAACTTCAGCTTCTTCAGCATTACTGGTTGGGGCATAGACTTGGATAACTGTGATACTGAATGGTTTGCCTTGGAGACGAACAGAGATCAGTCTGTCATTTTTGAGATTGCATCCATGTACTGCATTTCAGACTCTTTTGTTGACCATGATGGCTATTCCATTTCTTCTGAGGGATTCCTTCTCGCAGTAGTAGATATAATGGTCATTTGAGTTAAATTCACCCATTCCAGTCCATTTTAGTTTGCTGATTACTAGAACGTTGGCGTTCACCCTTGCCATCTCTTGTTTGACTACTTCCAATTTGTCTTGATTCATGGACCTGACATTCCAGGTTCCTATGCAATATTGCTCTTTACAGCATCGGACCTTGCTTCTATCACCAGTCACGTCCACAACTGGGTATTGTTGTTAACACCGAAAAAAGATGTCCTTTTCATTATAGGGGACTGGAATGCTGAAGTAGGAAGTCAGGAAGCACCTGGAGTAACAGGCAAATTTGGCCTTGGAATGCGGAATGAAGCAGGGCAAAGACTAATAGAGTTTTGCCAAGAAAATGCACTGGTCATAGCAAACACCCTCTTCCAGCCACACCAGAGAAGACTCTACACATGGACATCACCAGATGGTCAACACCAAAATCAGATTGATTATATTCTTTGCAGCCAAAGATGGAGAAGCTCTATACAGTCAACAAAAACAAGACCAGGAGCTGACTGTGGCTCAGATCATGAACTCCTTATTACCAAACTCAGACTTAAATGGAAGAAAGTAAGGAAAACCACTAGACCATTTAGGTATGACCTAAATCAAATCCCTTATGATTATACAGTGGAAGTGAGAAATAAATTTAAGGGCCTGGATCTGATAGATAGAGTGCCTGATGAAGTATGGAATGAGGTTTGTGATATTGTACAGGAGACAGGGATCAAGACTATCCCCATGGAAAAGAAACGCAAAGAAACAAAATGGCTATCTGGGGAGGCCTTACAAATAGCTGTGAAAAGAAGAGAGACAAAAAGCAAAGGAGAAAAAAAAAGATATAAGCATCTGAATGCAGAGTTCCAAAGAATAGCAAGAAGAGATAAGAAAGCCTTCTTTAGCGATCAATGCAAATAAATAGTGGAAAAGAACAGAATGGGAAAAACTAGAGATCTCTTCAAGAAAATAAGAGATACCAAGGGAACATTTCATGCAAAGATGGACTCGACGAAGGACAGAAATGGTATGGACCTAACAGAAGCAGAAGATATTAAGAAGAGGTGGCAAGAATACACGGAAAAACTGTACAAAAAAGATCTTCATGACCCAGATAATCATGATGATGTGATCACTCACCTAGAGCCAGACATCCTGGAATGTGAACTCAAGTGGCCTTAGGAAGCATCACTATGAACAAAGCTACAAAAAGTGATGAAATTCCAGTTGAGCTATTTCAAATCTTAAAAGATGATGCTGTGAAAGAGTTGCACTCAATCTGCCAGCAAATTTGGAACACTCAGTAGTGATCACAGGACTGGAAAAGGTCAGTTTTCATTTCAATCCTGAAGAAAGGTAATGCCAAAGAATGCTCAAACTACCACACAATTGCACTCATCTCAAACACACTGGTAAAGTCATGCTTAAAATTCTCCAAGCCAGGCTTCAGCAATATGTAAACCGTGAACTTCCAGATGTTCAAGCTGGTTTTAGAAAAGGCAGAGGAACCAGAGATCAAATTGCCAACATCCACTGGATCATGGAAAAAGCAAGAGAGTTCCAGAAAAACATCTATTTCTGCTTTATTGACTATGCCAAAGCCTTTGACTGTGTGGATCACAATAAACTGTGGAAAATTCTGAGAGAGATGGGAATACCAGACCACCTGACCTGCCTCTTGAGAAATCTGTATGCAGGTCAGGAAGCAACAGTTAGAACTGGACATGGAACAACAGACTGGTTCCAAATAGGAAAAGGAGTACGTCAAGGCTGTATA
>SJYX01005306.1:740256-755705 GCA_006410675.1 Oreotragus oreotragus
ACATGGAAACAACCTAGATGTCCATCAGCAGATGAATGGATAAGAAAGCTGTGGTACATATACACAATGGAGTATTACTCAGCCATTAAAAAGAATACATTTGAATCAGTTCTAATGAGACAGATGAAACTAGAACCGATTATACAGAGTGAAGTAAGCCAGAAAGAAAAACACCAATACAGTATACTGACACATATATATGGAATTTAGAAAGATGGTAATGAGGACCAGGTATGCAAGACAGTAAAAGAGATACAGATTTGTAGAGTGGATTTTTGGACTCTGAGGGAGAGGGAGAGGGAAAGGGTGGGATGATTTGGGAGAATAGCATTGAAATATGTATACTATCATGTAAGAAACGAATCACCAGTCTGTGTTTGATGCAGGATGCAGGATGCTTGGGGCTGGTGCATGGGGATGATCCAGAGGGATGATGTGGGGTGGGAGGTGGGGGGCATTCATGTTTGGGAGTTCAAATAAAAAATAAATAATAAATAATAAAAAACTTATACTTAATAAAACAACAGCATTCGTTGTCTTGATATGAAAAATGTAGGATTTTGGAGCATGATCCTTGTTCTTTTGGTTCTCTGTAGAAAAAAAAAAATACAGCATATGTATATGTGATATCAAAAGAAAAGCATTCCAAAAACAAAAAAGAAGCAGACTCACAGATATAGAGAACAAACTAGTAACCAGTGGGGAGAGAGAAGGGGGAGGGGCAATATAAGGGTAGGAGGAAAAGAAAGGGTTACCCACTCCAGAAAAAAAAAAAAAAAACCACAAGTTAACAAGTATAAATAGGGATGAGGCTGCTAACAATTTTTATTTACCATATTTTAATATATTAAAGTTTATGATAACAAAGTTAATTTATATATATATAATTACTTTGGTAAATGCAAAGAAGATATAATGGAAAAAGTATTAAGTACTTCTAGAGGTCAGTCATTTGCAGAATTTAAAACTGGAACTCAGAGTCTCAGTTAATACTTAGTACAGTTAATACAGTTTTGTTTCAAGTGAAAGCAACACTTTAAAAAATAAATTTAGCTGCATTACTATTTTATCTTTTATATTAAATGATTCTCATTCACGTGGTAGTAATGATAGAGGTGCCAAGTGGGAAAGTAGAATACTTCTAGAGGTCAGTCATTTGCAGAATTTAAAACTGGAACTCAGAGTCTCAGTTAATACAGTTAGTACAGTTAATACAGTTTTGTTTCAAGTGAAAGCAACACTTTAAAAAATAAATTTAGCTGCATTACTATTTTATCTTTTATATTAAATGATTCTCATTCACGTGGTAGTAATGATAGAGGTGCCAAGTGGGAAAGTAGAAATATGCAAGGTCTTTTGAGGCTCACACAACAGTGATTTTGTCAACCCAGAGTAAGTCCATACTTAAGGGTAGAGAAGTAGAATGAACCCTCTGATAAAATCAACCTGAAAAATACTGTTGCAAGGACTGTGGATACAGGAATGGCGGAGAATTGGGGCCATTCTTGTGCTTCACCCCCTCAAATGGAGCATGCTCTAAAAGAACCACCTGAAGATTTGGGCTGTTATCTTTTGAAATGTCAAAAGTTCAGAGCTGGCACATGACTCATTGATGAAAAGAATAAAATCAGGGCTAAAGAAAGAGGAAGAGAGATTACTCCAGAGGGAGAAAGCTACACTATCTTGTTTGTGGTGACAAGTAGTCATGTTTTCTGTGTGACATATGTAAACCCCTCAGAGTTATACGGAAAGGTCTCCTTCAGGTTATGGAGTGGATTGCAGAAAAATAAGAGCAGAGGGGAAAATATAAGTAGCCAGAGAGCAGAAAACTATAGTCGGAGGAATCTAATAGTTGTATCTTAGAAGAAAAGCAAAACAAAACAAAATTTAATCCCTAATATAGAAAAAAAGCATTGATCATGGTCACTCACAGAGCATATCATACTAGATTACAACTCTAGTAGTTAAGTAAAAACTTCCTGACTCTATGGGTCTTGTGTTCCTTAGTTTCAATCCTACAATATCTGAGGCAACAAAATGATTGGGGATGAGGAATAAAATAGAAGAGCAAGGGCAAGTGCTAAAGAAGAGAACATAACAGTGAGTAGCTATGTGAGTAGCTAGAATATCACCATTTCTGACCACCTCTTCCACCGCTGCCCTGGTCCAGGGGATTAACTCTTAGGACTAATTGTGCTCACACTTTCCCTGCCCATTACAGTCTATTCTTGACACAGCCATTGGGGTTCTGTTCAAAATTAACCCAAACCATGTATTCTTCTGCTTAGACTCCCTTTCCATTAGAGTAAAAATCAAGACCATAAAATGGGACTTCCCTGGTAGCTCAGTGTTAGAGAATCCACTTGCCAATGCAGGAGACACAGTTTCAATTCCTGGTCCAGGAAGATCCCACTTGCCTCGGAGCAGCAAAGTCCATGAGCCACAACTATCAAGCGTGTGCTCTAGAGCCTGGGAGCTGCAACTGTTAAGCTCATGTGCCACAACTACTGAAGCCCCCACATCCTAGAGCCAGTGCTCCACAGCAAGAGAGGCCACCACAATGAGAAGCCCATGCACTGCAATGAAGAGTGACCCTGCTCACTACCACTCGAGAAAAGCTCGTGCGGCAGTGAAGACTCAGCAGAGCCCTAAATAAACAAATGTCTTTAAAAAAACATAAAATGGCTTACAGGCTTGGAGCCAACATGAAAGTGTGCTGCTCAGATGTCCTTTCGAAAATTAATTTGACATCCAGCTGCTCAGAGTATAGTTAGCTGAGAGCTTCTAGCTGCAGGACCTCCATATCTGCTGCAGCATTTGAGGCCACATCTCTCCCAAGTAGTCCCCAATCAATGATGTACATATAATAGGAGCTAGACCTGGCTATTCCTGATGAATGCAAGACTCTCCTTATAAGCTATCTTAGGTCTGAAACAATGGTCTGGCTGAGAATATGTCAAATATGAATCACAGTGAGGTCATCCCTGCCTAGTTCTCTCTTCTTTCCTCAGACTTTCAGATATTAGATTCTCACTGCAGTCTGAGGGCTTTCCCTAACAAATTCTGTCCCCTTTATATATTTTTTAATTTAAATATGATTGATTTATAATATTATATTAGTTTGGGGCATACCACATAGATTCAGTGTTTTTACAGTTTAAACTTCATTAAGAGTTATTACAAGATAACAAATAAAGTCCCTGTGTTATACAATATATCCTTGTTGCTTATCTATTTTATATATAGTACTTTGCATCTCTTAATGCTGTACCCTTAATGGGCCCCTCCACCTTTCCTCTCCCCACTGGTAACCACTAGTTTGTTTTCTACATCTGTGAATCCATTTTGACATATATATATATAATTATATTTTAATATATAATATAATATAATTATATATATTCATTTATATTACATTTTAATTTTCACAGATAAGTGATATAATAAAGTGTTTGTCCTTCTTAATTTCCATCACTTCATGGCAAATAAATAGGGAAACAATGGAAACAGTGACAGACTATTTTGGGGGGCTCCAAAATTACTGCAGATAGTAACTGCAGCCATGAAATTAAAAGACACTTGCTCCTTGGAAGAAAAGCTATGACCAACCTAGGAAGCATATTAAAAAGCAGAGACATTACTTTGCCAACAAAGGTCCATCTAGTCAAAGCTATGGTTTTTCCAGTAGTCACGTATAGATGTGAGAGTTGGACTCTAAAGAAAGCTAAGCGCCAAAGATTGAACTGTGGCGTTGGAGAAGACTCTTGAGAGTCCCTTAGACTGCAAGGAGATCAAACTAGCCAATCCTAAAGGAAATCAGTCCTTTAGGACTGATTATTCATTGGAAGGACTGATGCTGAAGCTGAAGCTCCAGTACTTTGGCCACCTGATGCAAAGACCTAACTCATTGGAAAAGACCCTGATGCTAGGAAAGATTGAAAGCAGGAAGAGAAGGGGACAACAGAGGATGAGATGGTTGGATGGCATCACCGATTCAATCAATATGAGTTTGAGTAAACTTCGAGTATTGGTGATGGACAGGGAAGTCTGGCGTGCTGCAGTCCGTGGGGTCACAAACAGTCGGACACGATCGAGTGACTGGACTGAATTCAACTTTAGTAAGCATAACATTCTCTGGGTCCACCAACATTGCTGTAAACAACAGAATTTCATTTTTTAATGCCTGATTAATAATCCATTGTGTGTATGTGTATACATATACACATGCAATCTCCTTTATCCATTTGCCTGTTATGGACCTGTGGGTTTTTTCAATATTTTGGCTATTGTAAATAGTGCTTCTATAAGCAGTGGAGTGCATTATCTTTTTAAAATATTATTATTTTTAGTTTTTTCCAATTATATACCCAGGAGTAGAATTGCTGGGGTCATAGAGTACTTCTACTTTTAGTGTTCTGAGGAACTTCCATACTGTTTGCCATAGTGGCTGCACCAATTTACATTCCCTCTAATAGTGTTCAAGGGTTCCCTTTTCTACACATCTCCTTCAGCATTTATTATTTGTAGACTTCTTGATGATAGCCATTGTGATCAGTGTGAAGTGATAGTTCATTGTGGTTTAGATTTCTATTTCTGTAATAATTAGTGATGCTGAGCATCTTTTCATGTGCCTATTAGCTAACTAAGGGCTTCCCTGATAGCTCAGTTGGTAAAGATTCTGCCTGCAAGGCAGGAGACTCTGGTTTGATTCATGGGTTAGGAAGATCTGCTGGAGAAGGGATAGGCCATCCACTCCAGTATTCCTGGGCTTCACTTGTGGCTCAGGTGGTAAAGAATCCACGTGCAATGCAGGAGACGTGGGTTCAATCTCTGAGTTGGGAAAATCCCCTGGAGAAGTGAAAGGCTATCCACTCCAATATTCTGCCCTGGAGCTAACTGAATGTTTTCTTTGGAAAAAATGTCTGCTCAAGCTCTCTACCAATTGTGATTGGCTTGTTTGTTTGTTTAATATTAATTTGTATGAACTGTTTATATATTTTGGATATTTACCCCTTGTTGGTCATATCACTTGCAAATATTTTCTCCGATTGTATAGGTTGTCCTTTTGTTTTATTATGGCTTCCTTTGCTCTATAACATTTTTAAATTTAATTAGGTCTCATTTATTTATTTTTGCTTTTAATTCTGATAAATGAATTCAGTAACATTTCAGGATACAAAATTGAGATATAGAAATCTGTTGCTTTTCTACAGTTTAATAATGAGGTGTCAGGGTCAGAAATAGAAAGCAAAAAACAACTCCATTTAAAATCACATCAAAAAGAATGAAATACTTAGGAATAAACTTAACCAAAAAGGTTAAGTACTCTGAAGACTATAAAATATTGATGAAGTAAATTGAAGATGACACAAAGAAATGGAAAGATATCCCATGCTTTGGATTGGAAGAATTAATATTGTTAAAATAGTCATACTACCCAAAACAACCCATCTCTGTAACCTATTTAGGGCTTCCCAGAAGCTGCTAGGGGTAAAGAATTCGTGTGATAATGCAGGAGATACAAGAGACGCAGGTTTGATCTCTGGGTCAGGAAAATCCCCTGGAGTAGAAAATGGCACCCCACTCCACTATTCTTATGCTTCCCTGGTGGCTCAGATGGTAACGAATCTGCCTGCAATGAAAGAGACCCGTGTTCAATCCCTGGGTTGGGAAGATCCCCTGGAGAAGGGAATGGTTACCTACTGCAGTATACTTGCCAAGAGAACTGCATGGACAGAGAAGCCTGGTGGGCTACAGTCCATGGGGTTGCAAAGAGTTGGACATGACTGAATGACTCACACTTTCACTTTCACTTTTCTTTCTGTCAAAATACCCATAACATTTTCCATTGAACTAGATTAAAAAAAAAAAAAAAACTAAAATTCATATAGGACCGCAAGATCCCAAATTGCCAAAGCAATATTAAAAGAACAACTCTCCACATTAAGATAAGGACACATCACTTATCTTCTCCATATAACTCTCCATGTAACTCTCCACATCACTCACTCTGCTTATCTTCCCTGGCTTCCTCACCTTTGAATGTGCCAAGCCCACTCTCTGTTTCCTCTGTCTAGAGGTGCTCTCAACCCATTTATTAGCACGGGCAACTCTTTAACATTATTTAAGACTTCTTCAAATATCTATTTCTCCACAAGGCCTACTAGACCAACATATTTATTTCTGCAACCTGACTTTCTCCCACCACCATGCTTAGTACTTATGTTCTCTCTTATCTTGCTCAGCTTTCTCCAATTTCTGTAACACATAAGCTGAATTTAAGCTCTTTATGGGTAGGGTCTCTATTTGGATAAATGAAATATCTCTAACAATATGTGCTTGCCATGAAACTATTTATTTTAAATTTCCCCTGCTATGCTATGGCTGCAGCCTACCTATTGGAAAAAAAAGAAAGTAAGCAGCTCAGTCGTGTCCGACTCTGAGACCCCATGACTGTAGCCTACCAGGCTCCTCCATCCATTGGATTTTCCAGGCAAGAATACTAGAATGGGCTGCCATTTCCTTCTCCAGGAAATCTTCCCGACCCAGGGATTTAACCCGGGTCTCCCCTACTGTAGGCAGACACTTTATTGTCCGAGCCACCAGGGAAGTTCTATTGCAGGCGAGCTGAAAATGGGGAAGGGAAAAGCTTTGAACTGAGTAAAGGGAAGAAACTTCGATGGCAAAGTATTTTTAATATCTGGAATTGAGATCTAATTTATCTGAATGTGAGAGGAAGACTATGCGATTACTAAGGTACTGTCAGGAATGGATCAGGGATAATCAACAGGACAGGGATGCAAAGTGGGAGAGGGGGGAAATAGCTGCTTTCTGCTTGTAGAAATTCAGTTAATTCAACAAATAATTTCATACACAAAGCAATTACATTCTAATCAGATCTTTGATATACCCAAGGAAATAAAATGAAATAAAAAAACAAAGAAAGTATAGAGTCAGAAGAGTTGAATCCAAGTTCAGTCAGAAATGACTAGCTGAGCAACCTAAATTGATTTGCTTTCTTTCTGACAGTCAGATTTCTCATATGCAAAATGGTGATAGTTACACATAATTCACAAAAGTTTTGGGTAACCCTAATTTACTCAGTTTAGGTAAATGTGACCTAGGAATTATAAAAATTGCAATATGGCCATAATTTGAATTCCAACAAAAATGTTGATCCTTCCATGATCATTCCTGGCAAATATTTTTGGCTGATTCATATTGACAACAAGACAACTTATTAAAAATTCTGACAAGTATATAGAAAAGGGAAAAGAAATAGAACAGTTTCCTTTATTAGAAGTCTATTTTCCTTCTGTATCACCCTTTACATTTTTTGCAAGTGACCCTTATCTACTTTAGAGATGACAATGGAAAATTAGAAGTATGAGAATGAATCAAAACTCAAAACTCATGTATACATACATGCAGAACTATTGATGGGCACAAGATCTATTTTTTCAAAAGGGATATGATTGGAAAAACAAATTGATTTAGAGATATGTTACTTCGAAGACATGAACAAGGAAAGTGGGCTCCAAAGTATTCACAATTTAGCATGACTATTTAAAAGATGTTTTAAGTGAAAGGTAAACTTCAAATTAAGGAGTGACTTGTTCAGCCAATGATAATCATTTGAAGAGGAATAGACACTTCA
Source organism: Oreotragus oreotragus (assembly GCA_006410675.1). Classification (NCBI taxonomy): domain Eukaryota; kingdom Metazoa; phylum Chordata; class Mammalia; order Artiodactyla; family Bovidae; genus Oreotragus; species Oreotragus oreotragus. The sequence continues at coordinate 747,914 of SJYX01005306.1, forward strand.
GTATGTTTGAAGGGTAGCTATGATTCTTTGTTCTGACTCACACTTTGAATATCGGGTAGTTCTGAGTAGATGGTAAAGCATTAATAGTACAAAAAAGAAGAAATGTCTGTTTTCAGTAATTTATTTTTGGCTTTCTTGTTCCCTTAGTAATAATCTTGCAAGGTGTTTAAATCCTGTTCATTTCTAAACACAATTTTATACTCATTATAAAAAAGACAAACTATTTCACACATGAATTCTTTTCAATATCCACATCCCTAAACCCAAGGCAAAGAAATGGAAGGAAAAAAAATTGCTCATTGATGTTAGATGATTCAGCTAGTTAGAGTCTATGTGTTTGACCAGTTCTTTTCCTGGATTAATCAGTTGTTAATGGACACAACTAGTAAAAGTTAACATAAATTACTGGCAGTGATGAATTATCTGGAACTAAATCATTTTTAAACCAAGAGGCCATGAATTATTAACATTAACACAACAGTGGACCAGTCTAGCAGCACACTTACCAATGCTGGAAAAACAACTGGATTGTCAGGAATGCCAAAATATTCCGAGTTAGATCGAAATCTTTGAGCACAAATAAGGACAACTCTAATAAAGACAATAACAAAAAGTCAAGAAGTATTCCACTGTAGTTAAAGTTGTCATGAGCAATTTTTTTTTTTAATATTTAAAAAAATTCTCCACAGAAAAATAGAACTTTTATCTCTCAATAGTTCTGTGTGAATTTTATGGAGCATTTCAATTTAATTCAATCTTCTAGTCCTAAAGAGCAATTGAAGGAGATGCATCATTGTATGCAATAATATTCTTGATACTTCACTCACTTTAGGTATATCTCAAGTCCTACTCCATCCATTCTTATTTATTTCAGCCAATCGGTGGACTCAACTGCAGAGAGGACATGACTCTTTACTTTCAGGATAAATGACTAGTGATGTAAATTAATTGTTTTCTGAAAACTTATGGCACTTGGGTCTCAGTTACCTTGTGAAGAGTAAGAACATTAAACTTGGAAAGGGCATCTAACTCTCCACTGGAGATAACAGGTCGAAGCAGCAGCCCTGAGGAAATGATAGCAGTGATGGATAAACATGAACTAGAGTAAGGTAAGCAACAGGCTGGGATCAACCTGGAAGGAAAGAGCTGGGGGGAGGAGATGATCTTCAGTGTGCTCCAATCTGTGCTAAATTAGAGCTCTACCCTCTCTGGATTTCTGCTCTGTTTCCCTCAAGCTAACACAAACAGTTGCAGCTTCCCAATGTTATAAAACTGCTGCATGCTTTTTTGTAAACCATACTGCCAATTCTCTATTCTCCATCAGTCTCATCCAGTGTCCAGCACAGAGCTGTGCACAAAGAATGTTCTCAATAACCAATGTGTTAAGTAAAAATGGAAACTTCAAATTAGGAATCTTTAAAAGATCATATATCACTTTCAAAAAAAAGAAACACTGTGAAGACATATTTAACCTGTGTCTTTATACAGATTTATCCCAGCAGGTATTTGACTGAATTCTCCATCTCCCTTCCTTTCTTACTACTGAGTTCATGATGATAATTTCTTAAATAAAGTTTAACAGAGATCAATGCTAAACCGCCTTTGTTGTTTCCTCAAGCAAGAAAAGAGTAACTTGGCTTAGGGATAAAATTGACTATTTTTAACCCCTAAATTGTTATTCCATGTTGAATGTAGAAATTTTATTTTCTAAAGTTATTTAGGGAAACTTTTAAGAGAAAAGGTGCTGCTAAGGTATGTTAGCTAAACAGTTGCAGCTTCCCAATGTTATAAAACTGCTGCATGCTTTTTTGTAAACCATACTGCCAATTCTCCATTCTCCATCAGTTTCATCCAGTGTCCAGCACAGAGCTGTGCACAAAGAAGGTTCTCAATAACCAAAGTGTTAAGTGAAAATGGAAACTTCAAATTAGGAATCTTTAAAAGATCATATATCACTTTCAAAAAAAAAGAAACACTGTGAAGACATATTTAACCTATGTCTTTATACAGATTTATCCCAGCAGGTATTTGACTGAATTCTCCATCTCCCTTCGTTTCTTACTACTGAGTTCATGATGCTAGTTTCGTAAATAAAGTTTAACAGAGATCAGTGCTAAACTGCCTTTGTTGTTTCCTCAAGCAAGAAAAGGGTAACTTGGCTTAGGGATAAAATTGACTATTTTTAACCCCTAAATTGTTATTCCATGTTGAATGCAGAAATTTTATTTTCTAAAGTTATTTAGGGAAACTTTTAAGAGAAAAGGTGCTGCTAAGGTATGTTAGCATCAATCATGTATTTTTCTGTCATAAATACTAAAGCTGGAAAAGTAGGTATAAAAAGTAGATACATCTTTAGACACATTTTTTGGCTTTATTGAGAATCTCTGACATTTAGCCTTTTTCAAAGCAATTACAATAATAAAATAATATGCTTATTAAGAATGCATTCCTTTTAAATTTTTATTTTATTTGAAGCAGGAAAAGAAAGGACTTTAAACAAAGAACCCAGTACATACTATTTTAAATTACAATAAAGAGTTTAAAGGATGAGTGACCACCTGACCAAAGTTTTCAATATTATCCCAAAACATGAGAGCATGCTGTGATTCTAAAATTACAGAATTGCTGACTTAAGTGAAATGCAAAGAGACTTGCTGTTACAATTTGGCCTTCAATAACATTCATTTCTCAAAACTCATAATTAGGTCAAATACACCATTATCATTGACCTTGAGGTTGGTTAAGAAAGCACAAATTTAGAAAAAAAAAATTAACACAGGAAGTTACTCTTGGAGCTAAAAATGTGAGGAAAAAAACCCTTATATTTATATTGAAAATGAATGCATCTACCTGCAATGAGAAACTCTCCCTTTCCAGGCAATCTCCTCAGGACCAGAATGATCACTGGTAAAATCAGGTCACTTCTAACTTGTCAGAATTTGAAAATTCTATGAGTAATGAATCTACATCCTTTACAATTATATGGCTTTGTACTAAGAGCCTCCTTTGGTTAAGAATGAATGGAAAGAAGCACATATAGAATCCTTTTTTTCTCCTTTCTCTCTGCTACCCTGCTCCAGGGCTCTGGCAATATGTTAGCTGACAGCCCTCTTTGAACCAGCGGTCTAGTTTACAACCTTGTCTCTATTTACTCAAATGTGGAGGATTATATGGGTACAGCAGACTATGAATCCACATCCTGAGCAGTTGACATGAATGTATATGGTAGGACTGCTTACTCACTCACCACAGTCAGAGAAGCTCAACAGAACACTCAGGTATGATGAAGTCAGTTTCTAGAAGGCATTACACCAGTTTCCTCAGGTGTTTAAACACTTTGTTTACCTCAGTACAGAGAATCAGAAACTTTGGGTTGTTTTTTCCCCAGTGTAGACTAAGATTTCTTAATTTGTACTAGAGTTATGTCTGAGCAAGTATTTTCCAGGAAAAATGCTGCTACTGCTGCTAAGTCACTTCAGTCGTGTCCGACTCTGTGTGACCCCATAGACGGCAGCCCACCAGGCTCCCCCATCCCTGGGATTCTCCAGGCAAGAATACTGGAGTGGGTTGCCATTTCCTTCTTCAAGAAAAATAAAATGACCAAAATATGAGCTATTGATAAAATCTACAGTTTTGATTCTTACTTTTTTACCTGCCTAAGTTGCTCCCAAAAAACTGTCAGTTGTATAAAATAATGAACATTTTGCTTTCCTAAACCCCTCTTTGAGACTGCTCCATTTTATCTGATTACTCAGTCCTCAAGGACATCACTCTAATTCTCAGAACAGGTGTTGCAACACAACAGGTAGAAAACCCATAGCACATGATAATCAGTTATTCTGAAATGATCTTCATGTTGTACGAATGCAAAGAAGCTGTTTAAATTCACTTTGTAGTGGCATCTGTTGTTAGCGGATTTAATACTTGATTGTCCGATCAGGATTTCTAAATCCTTTCATCCAGGAAATACTAGGACCATGGTTTAGTCAAATTTTGTGTCTGATAAATCCTTATCCTCAGAGCCAGATTTCCCTTGGGAAGGTTATCATCTTTTTACCCTCTCTTAGCTTATCCTTTTCCAGTTAAAAAAGAAGGCAAAAGCACATTCTGGTTACTTTAAGTCAGGGAGACATATTTTAAATACACATGGAAAAGCAAGGAAAATCATACACCCTGGAAATGCATATTACTGCTCAGGAATCAGTAGCTTCCCCAGGTGTCTAAGAGTTGATGTGGTATCCATGATGAAGAACATGACTCAAAGACACAAAGTAGGTTTTACCATTCTAAGGCTTAATCATTGCATCTGCTGGCTTATGCACCATTTCCAATCATTAGAATTGGACTGGAAATTCTATATTTCACAGTCATGCTCCCAAAAGAGAGGACTGGATTGAACTCTGACAATTGCCCAGACTTCTCATTGGGAAGGTTTCCTTGATGGCTCAGTTGGTAAAGAATTGCTTACAATGCAGGAGACCCAGGTTCAATCCCTGGGTAGGGAAGGTACCCTGGAGAAGGAAATTGGTGACCCACTCCAGTATTCTTATCATCTCCTCAAGTCCATTGCTATTTACGTATGGCCATTCATGGGCATAAATCTACTCTGGCTTCAAGCAATCCCTGTCAGGAAAAGCCACACTGTAAGATTTCCTCAGAAAGAAATATGGGAGTTGTAAGCACTGTGAACCTGTGTAATAAATTCTTTTTTAATGCATCTTAGTGTGAAGATCCTTTGAAGCATTGTGAATAATATGAGGTCCTAGCCTACCTTTAACTAATACATTAGCCTGCCAGTTTCATGGATGCCAGCAGAAGACACAAGATTTCTGAGTCAGAGACTATGGCAGTTTATTATTCAAAGCAATAGCAGTAACCAGAAAATTGTCATCTTCCACCTTTTTTCCAAGAGGCGTTTCTGCAAGGCAATAGAAAGAAGGCAAGGGAACATCTACATGGGACATCTGAGCTTGGGGAACCTGAATCTTTTACATGGACAGGAAGTTTGCCTGAAGTGTTCCCCAAGGGAGATATTATCTTTATTATACTTGCTTTAATGTGTTTTTGTCTCCTCAAATATTAAACATTGAAATTATAACATCAAATATGATGGTACAGAGAGATGAGGGCTTTAGGAGGTGTTTAGATCATGAGGGTAGAACCTTCATGAATAATAATAATATTCTTCTAAGAGATCTCACAGAACTCCCTTCCATGGTGAGGATTCATAAGAAGTCTGCAGCTGGGAAGAGGGCCCTCATGTAACCACGCTGGCAATCTGATTTAAGAATTCCAGCCTCCAGAACTGTGAGAAGTAAATATTCATTGTTAATAAGCCACTTGATTTTCATCTTTGCATGCTCTATTGTGTCTGACTCTTGAACTGTAGCCTGCCAGGCTTTTCTGTCCAAGGAATTTTCTAAGCAAAAATACTGGAGTGGTTGCCATTACCTCCTCCAAGAGATCTTCCCAACCCAGAATCAAACTAGGGTATATTTTTGTGGCAGCCCAAATGGACTAAGGTAATTCTGGATAGTAAACAAACCTGAACTTCACTGCAGAAAGAGAGAATATCCCTGTCTTCCAAGGCTGTCCACCAGACAAAAATCTTTAAAAGAGGATATTTCAGGCAAAAGACAGCCAGTACCCCTACTTACAAGACATGCAAAAATTGTCTCCCAGAAGAATATCCTAGCTCAAAGGATTTATATGAAGAGATATAATTAAATAGAAACAATACTGTCAACAAGAAATATATGAATTGCAAAAGAAAAACTGAAAACACCAATTGTGAACTACTTTTTTCATCATAGTCACTGGAGAAATCCATCTCTGCTCTCTTCCCATACTAGGACTAAGGTAGAAGACAGATGGACACCGGATTGAACAGCCAGTGTTTGTCCCCTGTGGACAGATACTCCAAAATGAAGACCAAAAGAAGTGCTGAGCCCTGGCCAGAAAAGAGATAAAAGGCCATATATTTCTTGTTCTTGAAGTCAAGAAGGTCTTCTCAACCACACATGTGTGTGGAAAAGCAGTAGATGATGCCACATACCGATAGACCTCTTCACTAGAGTCCATTTTGGCTAAGAGATGCACTCATACACATGGGAGGACTCTGAAATATACTAAATATGGACTTAGAACCAGGCAAATTAAGTTGATTGGCAAAAGGAAATCCAGAAGAAATGCCCCATATAAGTGATTCAAACTACCATGAGGTTGCAACTCTACCTGAGCCTATCCATGTGCCTATCCACACATACTCTTTTTCATCCTAATAAGCACTTTATTTATTTCACTACTTTCCATCTCTATGTGGAAATTCACTGCTACATAGTTGATGGGCCTGACTTCATCTCTGGCTGGGAGCTGAAAACCTGCTTCAAGCTGTGGTCAGTCACCTGGAGCCAGACATCCTGGAGTGTAAAGTCAAGAGGGCCTTAGGAAGCACAGTTATTACTAAAGCTAGTGGATGCAATGGAATTCCAGTTCAGTTCAGTTCAGTCACTCAATCATGTCTGACTCTTTGCGACCCCATGAATCACAGCATGCCAGGCCTCCCTGTTCATCACCATCTCCCGGAGGTCACTCAGACTCATGTCCATCGAGTCCATGATGCCATCCAGCCATCTCCCTCTGTTGTTCCCTTCTCCTCCTGCCCCCAATCCCTCCCAGCATCAGAGTCTTTTCCAGTGAGTCAACTCTTCACATGAGGTGGCCAAAGTACTGGAGTTTCAGCTTTAGCATCATTCCTTCCAAAGAAATCCCAGGGTTGANTTGAGGTTGGTTAAGAAAGCGCAAATTTAGAAAAAAAAAAAATTAACACAGGAAGTTACTCTTGGAGCTAAAAATGTGAGGAAAAAAAACCCTTACATTTATATTGAAAATGAATGCATCTACCTGCAACGAGAAACTCTCCCTTTCCAGGCAATCTCCTCAGGACCAGATTCATCACTGGTAAAACAGGTCACTTCTAACTTTTCAGAATTTGAAAATTCTATGAGTAATGAATCTACATCCTTTCCAATTATATGACTTTGTACTAAGAGCCTCCTTTGGTTAAGAATGAATGGAAAGAAGCACATATAGAATCCTTTTTTTCTTCTTTCTCTCTGCTACCCTGCTCCAGAGCTCTGGCAATATGTTAGCTGACAGCTCTCTTTGAACCAGTGATCTAGTTTACAACCTTGTCTCTATTTACTCAAATGTGGAGGATTATATGGATACGTAGAATGAATGGAAAGAAGCACATATAGAATCCTTTTTTTCTTCTTTCTCTCTGCTACCCTGCTCCAGAGCTCTGGCAATATGTTAGCTGACAGCTCTCTTTGAACCAGTGATCTAGTTTACAACCTTGTCTCTATTTACTCAAATGTGGAGGATTATATGGATACGGCAGACTATGAATCCACATCCTGAGCAGTTGACATGAATGTATATGGTAGGACTGCTTACTCACTCACCACAGTTAGAGAAGCTCAGCAGAACACTCAGGTATGATGAAGTCAGTTTCTAGAAGGCATTACACCAGTTTCCTCGGATGTTTAAACACTTTGTTTACCTCAGTACAGAGAATCAGAAACTTTGGGCTGTTTTTTCCCCAGTGTAGACTAAGATTTCTTAATCTGTACTAGAGTTATGTCTGAGCAAGTATTTTCCAGGAAAAATCAAATGACCAAAATAGGAGCTATTGATAAAATCTACCGTTTTGATTCTTACTTTTTTAACCTGCCTAAGTTGCTCCCAAAAAACTGTCAGTTGTATAAAATAATGAACATTTTGCTTTCCT
>SJYX01005307.1:0-41183 GCA_006410675.1 Oreotragus oreotragus
GGCATGAATCTGCCACGGGTGTACACGTGTTCCCAATCCTGAACCCCCCTCCCACCTCCCTCCCCATACCATCCCTCTGAGCTTTTTTAAAGGTAATATCTTAAAAATGTTATAAATTTATTACCTTAAATATGTTAGAAATTTATGTTTTTACTAATTGGAGAGATATATTAAATCATATTTTCTTAAGTTTTTAACTAGAGATTTTTTTCTCTGAAATAGCTAGTAGTGAGTTTATTTTGAGAGTTAAAAACTTTAATTTAGGTTATCATAGTTCCATCTCATAGAACTCCACAACGTGTACTGTTCCTAACAAGGGGACAGCAGGGAATGCAACTTGTTTGTGACCAGAAGCCATTAAAACCTGGCAGAGTTGGACTGCCCTGTCTGCATTGAGTTTGTATTTCCCCAATTCCAACATCATTAATAACATCACAGGACTGTCTTCTTTATATACAAAAAAATCAACAAAGCCATTCTATCTTCTTATATAGGATGGTTTAGGAATTTCTAGAAACTGGTCATTGATGTTCAGTTCCATTTGGTTCCTAAAGTAAGTAGTTTTTAAAATTTCCATCATAATTTTACATGCACCAGTTTACTCAACACATTTCCTGGCATTCAGTGAACCAGGTACGTAGAGGGTTAACTAACTTTTCCAAAGCCATAGTTTTCAAGAGCCATTTCCACATACAAAGACAAAAGTTCTGGTCTATCGAACTGCTTCGGCATTAGTAGCAATCAATACTAAGGAATAATGGTCTGCAGGTGCTGAACACTTTATTTTGAAATGTGGCAACTCTTCTTTGGTGTATTCACATTCTGCTTACTTCAGATTACTCTTGAATTTCAAAATACTGTCCTTCTGAGGCGATTAAGAGCTAATAATAAACATTAGCATTATTCAGTTGAAGGGAGCTATTTTTCAGTGATGCATGAAAACTGTTTCTAACTTCTGGTTAGGAAATGCTTTGGGGTGGAAAGTATAAGCTATTATTTTTGCTTGTACCATTGGAAAAATAACATATACAATCCACAAACAGGTATAAAATCTTTAGAAGCTTAGTAAGTGAGTAATGCTTAAAACAATGTTGGAGAAATGGGCCACTTCCCCAGTCCCCAGCCCCTTTCCCTCCTAAATCTTTCACTATTCCCTCAAAATAGTAGAGCAGAGTGGACATCTACATGAGTTCTGAATCCACTGACCCACCTACTGAAATAAGTACTATCACTACCCTTATCCACAAGATGAGAGGATGATAACAATACTTATTTCAGAGGATGGCTGTGAAAATTAAATTCCTACCTGATAAGCACTTAGAAAAGTATTTAATACATAGTAGAAGGTGAAGGTGAAGGTGAAGTCGCTCAGTCGTGTCTGACTCTTTGTGACCCCGTGGACTCTAAACTATTAGGCTTCTCCGTCCATGGGATTATCCAGGCAAGAATACTGGAGTGGATTGCCATTTCCTTCTCCAGGGGATCTTCCCCACCCAGGGATCGAACCTGGGTCTCCCACATTGGAGGCAGACGCTTTAACCTCTGAGCCATCAGGGAAGCCAAAAGTGTTGGTCGCTCAGTCACGTCCGGCTTTTGGTGACTACATGGACTGCAGCCCATCAGACTCCTCTGTCCATGGGATTTCCCTGGCAAGAGTACTAGAGTGGGTCGCCATTTCCTTCTCCAGGGGATCTTCCCCACCCAGGGATTGAACCCAGGTCTCCAGCATTGGTAGGTTGGTTCTTTACCACTGAGCCACTAAGTGCTCAGTAAATCTCAGTTATCAGTAAAATTACAAGAGCCAGATATCTTTTGTCATTAAAATACTTCCAGAAAAGGCGTCATTATGGTTTAAGGTACTCTTAATAACTACCATCCATAAATTACTATTGTGCCCTGGATGATATTCAGGTGATAGGCCATCTGTTAAAAGACTATTAGATAGTATGATATATTTTCAGTTATTTCTGTCAAGACCTTTTCTTGTTACTCCAGACTTTATTTCCTTCTCTAACCAATTTACTACTTTGACTATGTATGAGGAAAACACACACACACACACAAAACACACACACACACACACACAACATGGGATAGGTCTGTGCTATTTGAGAGATATTTAGAAGAGTTGAAAAATTAGACAAAAATCAGTTTGACTTTATTAATATTATATTTTATATAATAAAAGACCCCTTTTAATCAGTCATTATAGGTAGCATATGTCCTAAGTGATATAGAAACATACTGACACATTGAGATGAGTTTATCTGTCCATCCCTCCACCCACCCAACTATCTCTGACACATTTCTCATGAAGTTTTGAGCATAGAAGATCTAATTATATAGGAGATACACCTTGTGTATGCTTGAAAAAAATTTTAGAAATTGCATACTAGTTTTTTAGGTCCCCTATTGGCAATAAAGAAAATACACTCATTGATTTGTTCAAAGATCATTGAAATCATTTGGACATTTTTCTTTATAGGGACTAACCTTCTTATTTAAAAAAGATAACAGTGATGTGACCTATTATGCTTTATAATATTTAGAGCAATCTGAAAAAAATTAACGTTTATATCCTGAAAGGTCAAATGTGATCAGACATTCTGCTGATAATCTATGATGGAAGAGTTTAAATTCAAATCAAAACAGGGAATGAAATGTTAATGAGTTCTTGTATATTCATACTGATCATTGATTATAGAAGGATTTGAAGCCTGGAACAGAGCAGAATTTCTGCCCATTAATTTTTTTCTTTTAAAGAAAAATGTTTGATCATGGAGACTGTAGGCCATTGTACCCGACTGCTATATGCTAAAATATGTCACTTGAACACAGTCTGGCACTTACATATAATTAATTGAATGAACTTGAATACTTAAAGTAGTGATGTATTTTAATAAGAGTTAGGATGATCTAATCTTTCTCTCACAAGCATGGTGGACCAGGGGTCAGAATATAGAGCAGACCCACCAGATGCCTATAATTAAGATAGATGGGCTCTGTTCCTCAGAGGATAATACCCAATGGCAAAAAACAGGAACACAGCTAGAGGGTACTTGCAAATTCTGTCTGAAAGAGCCAAAGTGTCAGAACTGTAGAATCCAAATACTGCATGAATTAAGGGATGATTCTGGAGTCCAGAATGGAAGATAAAGCCAAAAGCCATGAATCTGAAAAAATGTAGTGTTGAAGAAGGAGATGTAAGGAAAAGTGGGGGCAAGGACAGCTAGAAGGGCTGGGGTCACTAGTTGGTATTCTGAGAGACGTGTACAACCCAAAGAATTTTGAAAGCAATATAATAACTAGGCAAATGTGGAGTCTGATCATACTAAAACAGCCGTGGATTTTATGGGGTACTGCTAAGTTTTGTTAACTGCTGCAACTTGAAGGTATTTGACTGTGAAACCCCCGTGGACCATTGCTTAACGAAGGATTAGAATATCCAGGACTGTTTTTAATTGAATATCTTATCTTGTTTCATGTATGAGCTGGCTTTCTTTAAAAGACAGTTCAAAGACTTGCACAAGAAAAGATCTGTCTATATTCATTAGAATTATGTGGAATAGCTCAATTGCTAAGGAATGATGGATTAGTGAAAACAGTAAGGTGACTTTGAGACATTTGTGTTATGTGTTACTTAACATGTAGGACTGTGGTGATGCAAAAATGAGAAAATAGATATGAAAGTACAATTTTGGAACAAAACAGTTCTTACAAAGGCAGGATATGGCAACAGTTGTGATGTTTTTGGGCTTCTCAGGTGGCGCTAGTGGTAAAGAAACTGCTGCTAATGGAGGAGACATAAGAGACATGGGTTCGATCCCTGGGTCGGGAAGATCGCCTGGAGAAAGAAATGGCAACCCACTCCAGTGTTCTTGCCTGGAGAACCCCATGGGTAGAGGAGCCTGGTGGGCTGCAGTCCATAGGGTCACAAAATGTTGGACACAACTGAAGTGACTTAGCATGCAGGTGATGTTTTTGCATTGATATGGAAAAGTATTTAGCATTTTGATATCATCTTTTCAGTCAAACTGGGGCAACTAAAATAATTTTCTTCCTAATAAAATACCTGTAGTAGATTTTCTACATGCTTTGGGTGCTTCTAGTATACAAAAGGACTTCTTGATGTAGGGAAGCACTGAAGAATACAAATTATATTATCAATTTTAATGAAAAAAAAACTGATTACATGACATACCTGCTTTCTTTAATATCTCAGGTTAGTAATCTATATGATAAATATAGGAAGGGGGATGTTGCTGCTATTTGCCAAGTTGCCAATTGTACAAAAGCCAATGTGTAGAGTACTTCAGTCTCTTCACATTTCTCATCAAGGCTGAAAGTAATTTAAATTGGTTCTTCTACACAAAATCATTACACAAAATCATTACAGAGATTCAACATAGAGACAGTTTCAGGTATAAAGCTTTAACTATGTAGTCTCCTTATCATCCCATTATATTCAACATTTTTAAAACGGAGGTTATCTTTGGCTACTAAAGAAAAATAGAATATATATATATATTATTTTTCAGCTGACGCAAGCAGAGGATTGTGTTTTCCCGCCAATACCAGCCCAGTATGAGACCTCCAGCATACCTACAGGTTAGTTAGACAGCTGCAGTGTGAGCAAGAGCCCAGCAGGTGGCATAATTATGGCGAAATGATTGGGATTTTGCCCAGACTGAAGAACTCAAAAAAGATTTCAGCACATTGTAGTATATTTTCCTCTCCAGGGTAAAATATTTAACAACAATATTTAGTCCTAACATTAGGAAAAAATATTTGTGGGACTAAGTTGCGAATCCACAGAATGACTTCGACTACGAAATCGTTGGTATTTGTGGAACTTGAGGCAAAAGTGGAAGCGCAGCCCGGCATATTGCATTTCTAAATGCTTCGCTATGCCAAGAGATCAAATTTTAAAATATAGTTTTAATGGCAGCTTCACGATCCCTTTCTCTTTCCATTCCCAGCTCTTTTCTGCACTGTGAGGGCCTTGCGGACATGCATGTGGCCCCACTGTGTACACGTCCACCCCCTCTTCACACTGCTAGACAGCTATCGCTTGGCCACCCTAGGGCCTAGGGAGTTACGTCGGTGGTTTGGCTCCCCCTCAGGGAACAGACTGGGCGAAGTGGTCTATGGGTCCAGAAAATGGGATCAGAAGAGTTTAGCTAAGTTATTACGGGATCTGGACACTCGCAGTATGGTCTAGAGGGAGTGCATGGATGGATTCCTAGGGGACATGTTCCCTTGACTCTGCAAACTCTTCAACTGGTGGGAAGGAAAGTGGCAAAAAGGTCAGAGGAGGGATTTGAAAGATCAGGGCTCANACACACACACACACACACACACAACATGGGATAGGTCCGTGCTATTTGAGAGATATTTAGAAGAGTTGAAAAATTAGACAAAAATCAGTTTGACTTTATTAATATTATATTTTATATAATAAAAGACCCCTTTTAATCAGTCATTATAGGTAGCATATGTCCTAAGTGATATAAAAACATACTGACACATTGAGATGAGTTTATCTGTCCATCCCTCCACCCACCCAACTATCTCTGACACATTTCTCATGAAGTTTTGAGCATAGAAGATCTAATTATATAGGAGATACACCTTGTGTATGCTTGAAAAAAATTTTAGAAATTGCATACTAGTTTTTTAGGTCCCCTATTGGCAATAAAGAAAATACACTCATTGATTTGTTCAAAGATCATTGAAATCATTTGGACATTTTTCTTTATAGGGACTAACCTTCTTATTTAAAAAAGATAACAGTGATGTGACCTATTATGCTTTATAATATTTAGAGCAATCTGAAAAAAATTAACGTTTATATCCTGAAAGGTCAAATGTGATCAGACATTCTGCTGATAATCTATGATGGAAGAGTTTAAATTCAAATCAAAACAGGGAATGAAATGTTAATGAGTTCTTGTATATTCATACTGATCATTGATTATAGAAGGATTTGAAGCCTGGAACAGAGCAGAATTTCTGCCCATTAATTTTTTTCTTTTAAAGAAAAATGTTTGATCATGGAGACTGTAGGCCATTGTACCCGACTGCTATATGCTAAAATATGTCACTTGAACACAGTCTGGCACTTACATATAATTAATTGAATGAACTTGAATACTTAAAGTAGTGATGTATTTTAATAAGAGTTAGGATGATCTAATCTTTCTCTCACAAGCATGGTGGACCAGGGGTCAGAATATAGAGCAGACCCACCAGATGCCTATAATTAAGATAGATGGGCTCTGTTCCTCAGAGGATAATACCCAATGGCAAAAAACAGGAACACAGCTAGAGGGTACTTGCAAATTCTGTCTGAAAGAGCCAAAGTGTCAGAACTGTAGAATCCAAATACTGCATGAATTAAGGGATGATTCTGGAGTCCAGAATGGAAGATAAAGCCAAAAGCCATGAATCTGAAAAAATGTAGTGTTGAAGAAGGAGATGTAAGGAAAAGTGGGGGCAAGGACAGCTAGAAGGGCTGGGGTCACTAGTTGGTATTCTGAGAGACGTGTACAACCCAAAGAATTTTGAAAGCAATATAATAACTAGGCAAATGTGGAGTCTGATCATACTAAAACAGCCGTGGATTTTATGGGGTACTGCTAAGTTTTGTTAACTGCTGCAACTTGAAGGTATTTGACTGTGAAACCCCCGTGGACCATTGCTTAACGAAGGATTAGAATATCCAGGACTGTTTTTAATTGAATATCTTATCTTGTTTCATGTATGAGCTGGCTTTCTTTAAAAGACAGTTCAAAGACTTGCACAAGAAAAGATCTGTCTATATTCATTAGAATTATGTGGAATAGCTCAATTGCTAAGGAATGATGGATTAGTGAAAACAGTAAGGTGACTTTGAGACATTTGTGTTATGTGTTACTTAACATGTAGGACTGTGGTGATGCAAAAATGAGAAAATAGATATGAAAGTACAATTTTGGAACAAAACAGTTCTTACAAAGGCAGGATATGGCAACAGTTGTGATGTTTTTGGGCTTCTCAGGTGGCGCTAGTGGTAAAGAAACTGCTGCTAATGGAGGAGACATAAGAGACATGGGTTCGATCCCTGGGTCGGGAAGATCGCCTGGAGAAAGAAATGGCAACCCACTCCAGTGTTCTTGCCTGGAGAACCCCATGGGTAGAGGAGCCTGGTGGGCTGCAGTCCATAGGGTCACAAAATGTTGGACACAACTGAAGTGACTTAGCATGCAGGTGATGTTTTTGCATTGATATGGAAAAGTATTTAGCATTTTGATATCATCTTTTCAGTCAAACTGGGGCAACTAAAATAATTTTCTTCCTAATAAAATACCTGTAGTAGATTTTCTACATGCTTTGGGTGCTTCTAGTATACAAAAGGACTTCTTGATGTAGGGAAGCACTGAAGAATACAAATTATATTATCAATTTTAATGAAAAAAAAACTGATTACATGACATACCTGCTTTCTTTAATATCTCAGGTTAGTAATCTATATGATAAATATAGGAAGGGGGATGTTGCTGCTATTTGCCAAGTTGCCAATTGTACAAAAGCCAATGTGTAGAGTACTTCAGTCTCTTCACATTTCTCATCAAGGCTGAAAGTAATTTAAATTGGTTCTTCTACACAAAATCATTACACAAAATCATTACAGAGATTCAACATAGAGACAGTTTCAGGTATAAAGCTTTAACTATGTAGTCTCCTTATCATCCCATTATATTCAACATTTTTAAAACGGAGGTTATCTTTGGCTACTAAAGAAAAAGAGAATATATATATATATTATTTTTCAGCTGACGCAAGCAGAGGATTGTGTTTTCCCGCCAATACCAGCCCAGTATGAGACCTCCAGCATACCTACAGGTTAGTTAGACAGCTGCAGTGTGAGCAAGAGCCCAGCAGGTGGCATAATTATGGCGAAATGATTGGGATTTTGCCCAGACTGAAGAACTCAAAAAAGATTTCAGCACATTGTAGTATATTTTCCTCTCCAGGGTAAAATATTTAACAACAATATTTAGTCCTAACATTAGGAAAAAATATTTGTGGGACTAAGTTGCGAATCCACGGAATGACTTCGACTACGAAATCGTTGGTATTTGTGGAACTTGAGGCAAAAGTGGAAGCGCAGCCCGGCATATTGCATTTCTAAATGCTTCGCTATGCCAAGAGATCAAATTTTAAAATATAGTTTTAATGGCAGCTTCACGATCCCTTTCTCTTTCCATTCCCAGCTCTTTTCTGCACTGTGAGGGCCTTGCGGACATGCATGTGGCCCCACTGTGTACACGTCCACCCCCTCTTCACACTGCTAGACAGCTATCGCTTGGCCACCCTAAGGCCTAGGGAGTTACGTCGGTGGTTTGGCTCCCCCTCAGGGAACAGACTGGGCGAAGTGGTCTATGGGTCCAGAAAATGGGATCAGAAGAGTTTAGCTAAGTTATTACGGGATCTGGACACTCGCAGTATGGTCTAGAGGGAGTGCATGGATGGATTCCTAGGGGACATGTTCCCTTGACTCTGCAAACTCTTCAACTGGTGGGAAGGAAAGTGGCAAAAAGAAGGTCAGAGGAGGGATTTGAAAGATCAGGGCTCAGGGCAGGGGTTTAATAGGAGCTTATATATAGTGTTTTTCTGTTACATTTAGCTTTCATGTTAGTATTCTTGCCTGGAGAATCCCATGGACAGAGGAGCCTGGCAGGTTACAGTCCATGGGGTTGCAAAGAGCCGGACACAACTGAACGACTAATACTTCATATTCTTTGGGCTTTCCAGGTGGTATTAGTAGTAAAGAACCCTCCTGATAATGCAGGAAACATAAGAGACTTAGATTTGATCCCTGGGTTGGGAAGATCCCTTGGAGGCAACCCACTCCAGTATTCTCACCTGGGAAATCGCAGGGACAGAGATCCTCGTGGGCTGCAATCCACTGCAGTTGCTGAGTTGGACACCACTTAGCACTCTCTAGTGGTTTTAACAGTAGTATTCTTAGTCTAGGGTTCTTTCCATTGTGCTATCTTGGCAAAGGCTGATCAAGTTTGCAATAGGCCGCTATGCCATGCAATTAATGTAGAGCTCATATCCTGAGACTTCTGAACACTTAAAATGGTGGGTCAGGGGGTGGGGAGAAGCCTTTGGATAACACATTTAACTTTTAGGCTCGTATGATTGAAGGAAAATCTTTCCACCCACAAACACCAAACTGTCTAGGTCTGAGGTTTGGCCATAAACCCTCCTCATCAATACAGAGAGTTTTAGGATTTCACTCTACTTAAACAAGTTTCTGCAACAGCAAACACAATGGGGCATTCTGAAGCCAGGTCTGCTACAGCCTTTTGCCAACGATTTAGTATCTTCCCTATTAAAAGACAGAAATATAGCTTCAAATTTGGGGTATGTTTGCCTCAGATACTTAGATTTTTTTTTACCCTAGATTCTATGGCAAAATCAAAACCAAAATAATTGCCTTTTATTGCTGTCTTATTGTTCTGTCTTAGATCACATTACTCACACATTCATATACACTCTCTTGGAATGCTGGGTTATAAAGCAAATGTACACTGGGTTTCCTTCATTAAAGACTGGTCTGTCTAAAAGATTCTGATGCTTGCTAATCTTTTTTTATAGTGTTTGTACTAATGGTGTGGTCCCATTGTATAGACTCAGAGACTTTCAAATGATACTAGAAGTGAATTCTTTAAAAAATTATGTCTATGTTGAAAATGAGGTCGTTTAATCTAAAATAAATAAAAACAGACAGGTTTTTAGTGGAAACATGTGGGTGAATTGCCTGGAATTCACCTTTGCCATCTGAGTGGCCACAGGATGCCCAGATAAAATGCTATTTGGGGATGTATCTGTGAATGTGTTTCTGGGTGAGATTAGCATTTGAATCGGTGGATTATGTGAATTTGATTGCCTCCACAATGTGAATGGGTATCATCCAGTCCACTGAAATCTAAAGAGAACAGGAAGGCCTCACTTCTTGCCTTGCTGCTTGAGCCAGGACATCTCATCTCATTTCACCTCTTCTTCTGCTCTTGGACTGGGATTTACACCATTGGATCCCCTGGTTCTCAGGCCTTTGAATGTGGACTGAATTGCACTGCTGGCTTCCCTGGGTCTCCAGTTTGCAGATGGCAGATACAGTGACTTCTCAGCCTTCACAACTGCGTGAGCCAATTCCTCAGAATCTGTCTAATGTGTGTAATTAACTCTGTTTCCCTGGAGAACCCTGATCAATAGAGCAGCTTTCCTCTGCCTCTAGGAGCAGGCACTGAAGCACCCCAGAACTCTGAATGATGTGGAAGCATCATTGTAACCCGTCTATTAAACAAGCAAGGCCGCTTCTGGATATTCAAAGTTTTGCTTTTGATAAATCGTAAAGCCAGCTCTTATGGGGCCAAGATTTTTTATGAGGTGCAAATGGAATGTGCCATGTCTTGACCACTTCAGATAGTTGCTATTCTTTGGATCAGTATGTTAGAAACCTTATACCTTTTTGCTGCTCCCTCTTCAGTCACTGTTATTAGACAGGAAACAGTATCATGCTAACAGATGTGAATTCATTATAGGATCTCAGCTTTCTTAAATTCAGCTTAGCATCACCTTGGGTTTCAGGCAATACTAAGACCATCATAGAAATGGTCTCCTGACATAATCAGGTATTAAGGCTGAGAAGAACAAAACCGTATCATCATTGGTTCCAATAAATAATTGTTTCAGACCTATAACTAGCCCAAGGGAAGAATGGTTTATGATAACTGCTATAAATGTAAAAAATCATTATTTTTGGCAATCTTTACTGGTTTGTATGCAAAATCTCTACATGACTCTATTCACTAAAGTAACATTGTTCCCCTAATTTATCCTGGAGAGTTCATCAAAAAGTCATAATGCTAAAAATTAGATTTCACTGGGATTTGAAAACAGTCAGAATAGCCAATTAGTGAGAAGTGCCTTGAAAATTTTCCAGCCGCAAATCATCTTCAAATTTTACAGCACTGAAAACTTTTCTTACCTGCACATGTAATAGGGGAGGTGCAAGGAGGAAGAAATGTGGAGAGGAAATACAAAAATTTTGAGAAGTAATAACTTCAAACTATATACATTACCTGTGGAAACTGAGGTATACCTTCTGCACCCATCTTCTTGATAATCATCACATGAAATAAAAGATGTAACTGGTGGGAGTATTATGTGACTGTTATGCAGGGGAGTGGGGTGAAGTAGACAGAGGTCTAACCTTGGAATTAAATTGAAATTCAGCCAGTTCAGAGTGACTGTATGGTCGTTTCATTTATTAATTTTTACTGTAATGATAGTGTAGTTAATCTCACACATGGCACTAAAATTTTTTCAAAATATATAGGAATTTCTGCAGGGCTCTAAAGTAAGTTTGGTAGTGTATTATTTTTAATGATAATGATAAACTAGCCAATATTCATTGCAGTATACATTATGCTAAGAATGCTATTTTAAATATGAAAAGACAAGAATGTGGTTGCTACCAGAAATTTTTGGTAGGTTGACTATTTAATGCTTAGAAACATATTTTCTATGCATGATTATAGGCTTCAAATATATGATTCTATCATGAACACACATTTTTTCATACAGAATGACTATTTACAAATATAACCCCAAATTAACTCAGAGGCTATCTGTATGTCTTATATTGTTTTCGAATTTTTTTCTCATTAGAAACTGCTATGTGATAGTGGAAAGGTCAGGGCAATAAAATATGATGCACGATAATGAAAAGTGATATATAAAAATATAATACAAAACAAATTATCATAATAAATGTATTAACAATTCTCGCACTGGGATTTCACTCATTGAGCACTCCAAATCATTTTGTACCTGCTGTAAAAAGTTAGCAAAATAAGACCCCAAATGATCAAAACAGATGTTGCAAGTAAATATGCAAAGTTCATAAACCAGAATAGTGTCTGAGATCTTACTAAGATTAATTTCTTATTTTTTTACAAAATTTTTATAAATTTATCTATTTTTTTAATAGCACATATCTTTATCTATGGGAAATGCACTACAAATGACTCTATTTTGAATTTTTCTCCTGGTCCTGGAGAAGGAAATGGCAACCCTCTCCAGTATTCTTGCCTGAAGAATTCCATGGACAGAGGAGCCTGGTGGGTTATAGTCCATGAGGTCACAAAGAGTTGGACACAACTGAAGCGACTTAGAATGCATGCGTCACTGATGCTGAGCCCTTCAGCCTGTCTTGGGCCATCCTACTTTGGCAAGGCCCAGGAGAAACAAATCACATTTTCCACAGAATAAAATTCTATTCATCACAATTTTCACACAGAATTCTATTTTTTTTTTGTTTTTTTTTTGCTCTCTACTTTTTCTTGCTCTTTAAAGACCGGGGCCATGTTTTGTTTAGCTTTGAATACCCAACACTTAGAGCAGTGACTCATACACAGTATATCCTCAATTAATATTTTCTGAAATAAATTACACTTGAAATAGCATAACAGGAAGCATTGAAAGGGGAGGTGAAAATAGAAATTATAAAACGTGAGGGCAAATAGTCTGATAGCAAAGAAAAAGACACAATATGAAAATCAGATAATAGAATTCAAAGGTCACTGGGTGTAAGAGAAAATAATTATGTACATCTCAGTAATACCTAATGTTATCATAGTATCAAAGCACAGTGAAAGAACAGATTTTCATAATTATCATCTGAGATTAAAATATTGCCTTTATAAAGGCAGGGAAGTGTATGCTGTTTGAGAGGAAAGCTTCAGGTATATGAAAAATCATAAAAATTACCTCATGGTGGCAGAGCACTAAAACATTACAAAGCTATTATTTTCCATAGTTAATGCATAACAACTCATCATATCTCTGTTTATACAAGAATAAAGAGAATGGCGTTCATTTCGTAAGCATCTGAAGTGTGTGTGTGTGTGCTAAGTTGCTTCAGTTGTGTCCGATTCTTAGCGACTGTGTGGACTGCAGCCCGTGGAGGTCCTCTGCCCCTGGGGTTCTCCGGGCGAGAATTCTGGAGTGGATTGCTATTTTTTTTTCCAGGCAATCTTTCTGACCCCTCAAGGATCAAACCCGTGTCTCTTATGTCTCTTGCATGGGCAGATGGGCTCTTAACCACTAGAGCCACTTGGGAAGCCCTATCTAAACTTTAAGGAGAGGTCTTAAAGATAATAAATGTGAAAGGCATTGCTATTTTTGATCATTCTGAAAAGAAATAGGTATCCAATATACCACTGGTTTTAAATTACTCAGTGAGAAATATTTGGAGTCCATCTCAAGGCAGTGTGTTAGTCTTGCATGGTATTATGTTAAATCTTATTTCACATGGTGAATTTAAACAAAGAAACAACGGTTATGTGACTCAAATTCAGTCGCTCAATCCCATCTTTGTCACAGAATAAAATCTATTATGATATGTATATGAGAGTTTTATCTTGTAAGCTTTATGGCTAAAATATTAATCAGCACATTCACATACAGCCTGGTAAAAGAGTGCATTTTCAGGAAAGAATAAGCAGTGATTAATTTTCATCGTGCCTGTCTGGTGACAAACAGATGGTTTATCCTTGGACTCTTGACTCTTAAAGCCATTGCTCCCTACGAAACCCATCTCAGCAGGCTTCTTTTTTGATCATTTAAGCCCATAAAAGGTACTTCATGTTAGAATTATGCTTTGTCAAAGGCCGTAGAGATAAGTCTTCTCCATAGGTGTTACCTCCTGGTTATCTCTTAAGGCCAAGAAGAGCACAGAATTTAAAAAAAGAAGAAAATCTAACAGTTATAATGGGAACCTGGATGTACTTGATCAAATGGCTCTTCTATCTAGTAGTTCTGCTGCGTTAGCCTGTCTTTGTCCTTCAAAATCAGTTTAAACACATCATTTCTTTCAAAAAAGCTTTCCCTTTGCTTCTGAGCCTGATTTAGATGCTCTTCTTCTCTGTTCTATTTAAAAACCCATGAGCTCCTCTGACAAGTCTTACCATGATATACTAAATTGTTTCATTTATTTTGTTTTTCATCCATTGGAATAAGCTAATTGGAGGCAAGGGTCATCTTATTTGTCTGTATCTCTGGATCCTAGGCAAGAAACCATCACGCAATAGGTTTTCAACAGATGCTTGTTCAGTTAATAAGTTAATTACTAACTGATGAATGCAAAGTTTATATACTTACAAATAAAATTAGAACATCTGATACCAACCTAAAATTTGACAATCTTTTGAAGAAGTGTTCTAATATTTAAACATAATTTCTTAATACTTTTGTTTCTTTCCTTCTTTCTTACATTAATGCTGTAAGCTCTTGTTTACAGGTAGTCATGTTCTGGGGGAAGATTCTGGAAATTGCTGTTAGGAAGCTGTCTTAGTTATCTGGAAAACTATTCAGTCTTACTCTTTTCATCATCTTATTTAGATGAGGCCCAGGGAGTCTTCAGCTGGGGGTGTAAGTGACTGAAAGCTGAGGGCTACAATTAGGCAGGAAAATTCCATCAACATCACAGTGTACTGAAAGTGTTGCTGTCTTCTGAATTTGCCTCCTAGCTGCCATCATGTAATTAATCCAGCAAATAACGTTTACTGTGTGCCTTCCACATGCAGAGCACTACTCCTGGTGCTTAAGGTATTTATTAGGCTTCAGGTCACTCAAACCCCACACAATGAGACCCTCTGAAATGTCTTTAGCCATTTAAATACCACTTTGAAAAATATCACTACCATCATAACATACCTGTCACACAATATACTAGTTATTTACTTGTCAGTTTTTCCTTCCATAGTGTAAGCTCCTCTAAGCAAGGGATTGTGCATTAATTCACTGCATTCCTAAGTTCAAATTCATTAAAAAGTTACATATAAGATGCTCAAACTTGTTGAATTACTGAAACTGTATTTAGCAGCAAAAAAGAAACTGACATAGACTGTTATGCAAGAACGATGCTGACAATGAAGACAAAGCAGATAAAAAAGACATATTAAGAAAAGAAGCATATTATTTCAACAGACATTTATTGATTATCTACTACATTCAAGGAATTTTGAATGTAAAAATTCAAAATTTTTACATTCAATTTTGAATGTAAAACATAAGCCACTTACTGTGCCGGCCCTTTCTGGGCTAACGGTCAACGGGAACATGTACAGAAGTACTCTGTTGCACATTCTGTCGTAAGAATAGTTATTCTGATAAGCGCAGTCGGGTAAGTGCAAAATGAAGTGACCTCAAGGAAGACGCAGTAGTAGAACTGAGTCTTGGAAACTGAGTTAAACTTTATGTGGGTGAAGAACAGAGATATTTCAGGAAGAAGTAAAAAAAATCATGGTGAAATGTAAATTCTGGGAGTATCCCAAAAGTGGGGTCAAGGGTAAAACAGATGTGGCCATGGCAGTAAAATAAGATGGACATTTAAGGGGAGAAACCTTCAAGAAGATAAAAAGAAATGTGGTACACTCAAGCAACTTAATGAATGTAAACTTCAGAACACGTAGAGTTATCAAAACCGGCTTTAAAAAGATACATCACTGACATCTGACTTAGATGTCAGCTTTAGCGAGGAACTGATTTTGAGGTGATGGAGCACCCAGGAAGAGAAGCAGTTCCTCCTGCTGGCTGTGTCCTGGCTTTGTGAGAATGAGACGGGTGTATATACAAACCCCACCTTAAACTGAGCTAAAGGATGTCTTGCCAACAAGTGGGGAGAATGAGTGAGGTAAGGACCTAGGGAAGTGCAGTTTTCAGGAAATTCGTATCTAGCCAATGTTGGCAGCTGACAGGCCCTGCTGTTGGAGATGGCGTGACTGAGCCAGAATCAAAACCCACTACTGCCTGTCAGGGAAATAAGTCAGATCAGTCTGTTCTTCGGAGGATAAATATATTTACTCAGCTTGTAATCCGGAACAGTTCTACCAGATACTATCCCATATAACTTAATAACTTATTTAAAAGTAAACAAGATATTTAGGAAGGATAGTAAAAATTAATAATATTGAAGAACATGAAACAAATAAATCAGAATAATATCTTGATGCCTTGATGATATAAAGCATTATATAAATTCTAAAAGAATAAAACCAAGAGTACACTTACTGGTTTGTACAAAAATCTATCAGACTGATGCTTTCTGGCCAAGTGATGAGAAAAAAACCCCAAAACTAAAGGATCTACCAAAGAGTATAGCCTAGTGTGTTTAGTAAAGCCAGGGAAAGAGCTAAACAGTAAAGGATAAATTGCCATGATGAACTAAGTACTGACTGACATGGGCCGAGATCTCCTTTCAGAAGTGTTTAGAATTCATCTCACTAAAACACAATCTTAGAAACTTTTCTGCAAGTAATTCTGATAGTGCCATAAGAAACCTCACATCTGCTCTCATGGAGATTATGATAAGCTCCATTTATCAATCACATATATGAAGTGAAGTGACAGTATTAGGTGCTCAGTTGTGTCCAACTCTTTGAGACCCCATGGACTGTAGGCCATGAGGCTCCTCTGTCCCTGGGATTCCCCAGGCAAAACGCTGGAGTGGGTTGCTGTGCTCTCCTCCAGGGGATCTTCCCAAGCCAGGGATCAAATCTGTGTCTCTTATGTCCCCTGCATTGGCAGGTGGGTTCTTTACTGCTACCGCCACTTGGCAAGCTCATTGTGTGTGTGTATATACACATATACATACATGGATATATATATAAAATTAAACCTGCATTTTCAGTATTTTATACCTGTTCTCTGTTGAATCCTCATGACACCTATCCTACTTGTTGGGTTCTATTATCCGCCTGATACAGGTGAGGAAATTGAGCCCTGGAAGAGCTGAGTTCATGTTAAAGATTGTATAATTAAAAAAAGTTCAGAGCAAGAACAGAGTTAGTCATTTCAGTTGTGTCCAACTCTTTGCGACCCCATGGGCTGTAACCTGACTGGCTCCTTTGTTCACGGAATTCTCTAGGCAAGAATACTGGAGAGGGGGAAGCTATTCCCTTTTCCAGGGGATCCTCCCAACCCAGGGATTGAACCTGGGTCTCGTGCATTGCAGGCCGATTCTTTACCATCTGAGCCACCAGTGCAAGAGCAGATCAAATCAGGTGAACTCCAAACCCTCAAAGGTCCTAGCTTCCAGAACTGGTTTCTCTATTTTCATGTCTTCACCGGTCCCAACACATTCCTCCTGTAAGTTTCCCATTTCATTAAATGACAGCTCTACCCTTCTAGTTGTTTAGACCAACTGCCTGAGAGTCGCACCTGGCTCTTCTTTCAAACCCCACGTCCAATCTGTTAGCAAATTCTGTCTTATCTATGCAGTCAGACGACTTCATATACCCTTTGCTACCTCCATTATGGTCCAAGTCACTTCATACATAACACAAGCCTCCTAACTAGTCTCTCTGCTTCCACTTTGTCCACTGTAGTTTGTCACAACTAAGCATTCACTACAGTCTTTTAAAATCTTGATTCAGACAGCAGCATTTCTTGGCTCAAAACCGTTTAATGTCTTTCTACCTCACTCAAAGTAAAAGCAAAGTCCATTCTATCCAGCAATTCCACTTCTAGGTACTTATCAGAAGAAAATAAAAACACTAATTGGTAAAGATATCTGCACTCTCCATTCATTACAACATTATTTACAAATAGCCAAGATACAGAAACAACTTATATGTCCATCATTGGATGAGTGGATAAACAAAACGTGAGATATATATATTTATGCTGCTGCTAAGTCACTTCAGTCGTGTGCGACCCCATAGACGGCAGCCCAACAGGCTCCCCCATCCTTGGGATTCTCCAGGCAAGAACACTGGAGTGGGTTGCCATTTCCTTCTCCAATGCATGAAAGTTAAAAGTGAAAGTGAAGTCGCTCAGTCATATCTGACTCTCAGTGACCCCATGGACTGCGGCCCACCAGGCTCCTCCGTCCATGGGATTTTCCAGGCAAGAGTACTGGGGTGGGGTGCCATTGCCTTCTCCAATATATATTTATAGATGTATATAAATTATTAACCATGGACCAATATCTTACCCCCCTCATTTCCCCCCTACCTTGCATTATCATTCTTTATAGCATTAGAATGCATGTTCCATAAAAGTGGGGATAAGTTTTGTCAGAAATATTTGTCAAACTAGGTGATACATGAATAAAGGTTAGCACAGACCAAAGCAACCTTTTGTATCTTCTCAGTGAGACACCATAGATAACTACTTTAAACATGAGAAAAATTTTCAAGTCTACTAATTTATTAGAGTTCTGTATTCTTGAAATACAGTGATCAGGGAAGCTGAGGAAAGAGATTTGCTATCCATGAATTAAACAAGCCTAATGATCATAGAGACTACCTATGGACTGAGGTCTACATACACGCCCCTTCCATCATGAAGCCTTCCTTTCTAGAGTCCTCTAGTCTATTTTGCATTCCAGGAGTGCATTGCCTGTATCTTACAGCTCTTCATCACGGTCGTATTATATTATGCATGAACATATGTATGTATGTATGTATGTATGTATGCATGCTTGTTCCTGAGTCTGCCAAAGTGCATGCCTATTTGAGTCCTTTACACAGACAGCTTGCCAGCAGAAACAGACACAAGTGCTGCTCTCACATCTCATCCAGTGTGACCCAACTCAGAAGAGCAGCTTTCTTACTTGGGTTGCAGCATGACTCCAGGGTAGTGAGGATTTTGGAAAAATTGGCTCTGCTTTGCTTCTCAAGAGTTACCACCCTTTGTGTTGATGTGTGTTCTTATGGTTGAGCTTGGGCAGCCAAAATGCTACTCTCAAGTGGTTTGGGGGTCATTGAAAACCTTGAGATTACTCTTTACGAACACCCAAAATAACCCACCTAGAGAATCCCATATAATAACTGTGTGAGGGAGTTATTATATGGGAGGCTAGAGGTCCTATGTTCTATGGAGCATTAAGTGAGTGAACCAGAAGTTTGTATAGTTCTTTTTTCCACTCCCTAACTGGTGAGGTCTGGAGAAATTTGGATTACAATAGCACAGAAAACCACCTGATGGTAAAACTCAGAATTAGCCGTAGTGCCAAACTGCCTGTTTTACAGTTTACCTAGTATTTGTTCCATTTATCTGTGGTTGTCTGTGGCAACACGCAGAAGCACCATGAGTTTTCTCCATAGCTGTTTAGGGCAGAGAGAAACATGCTTGTGAGGGACTTGCCTTTTATTAATGGAAATTGCTTCCTTATTTAGGAATTAAACAGTGCTCTCAGTTAGTTAAATGAAACAGTTCATGTTTTCTGGGCAGCTGAGCTAAACTCTAATTGTTTAGTTTTTTAAAGAAAAAGCACTCTCTACTTCATGAGGGATTCATTTGATTTGATATTATTGGACAAAGAAACTGGAGACAAGAACATTTTTTCCAGTGAGTTAGGTTTTCTTTTTAAAAAAAAACATTGTTATTTTTAAATTTAGTATCAACTCTCTTGCTGCTAAAAACATTGTTATCATGTGAAAAATGAAGAGATTCATCCATATATCTCTTCTCAAGACAGCTTGAAAACACTCTTGCTACCTTTTCCCAATTAGCTTTCTCCTCTTGCTGATCCTGAGCAAGACTTTTGAGCTCTGCCTCTCTCACTATTAATTTATCTGCTTTGAAGAAATATTCGCAGGAGCTTTCTTTAGGATCAGATCATACCCTACTGCAAAGAAGAAAGTCCCTGAAAACTTCAGGAGATTTTTTTCCCAGTTTATCCAATAAATACCTATTGAAGATCTATGGTGATGCAAGCACTGTTCTAGGTTCTGGATACACAGCCATAAATAAAACAGACAATAATAATTCCTGCATATTTTGGGAAGGACTGTAATAAACAAAATATATATGTAATATTTAGCCTAGGTCAGAGGGTGGTAATGCCACAGACAACAATGAAACAGAGACAGAGGATGGGGGGTACCAGGGTTGGGAGGGACAGGCTTCCAACTTTAAATAGATTGGTTGGTGATGGCTTCAATGGGAAGGTGGGCTTTTAGCAACGACCTGAAAGAGATGTGGGATTAATTCATACAGAACTCTGGAAAAAGAAGAGCTTTCTAGACAGAGGAGAGGTAAGTGCAGAGGTCATGAGGCAGGAAATGCCCTGTTCTATAAACAGCAAGGAAGCCTGAGTGGGTGATGCAGAATGAGCAATGGGGAGAGTCCAGAGGCCACAGAGGCTAGGCGGTGAGGGCAGATGCTGGAGGACCTGTGAGATAAGTTTACTTTTGATTCTGAGAGGGGAAAGTTACTGGAGAACATCTGAAGAGTTGAGCTGTGATTGTGCTTGTTTTACAAGATCCCTCTTGCTGTTTTGTTGAGGAGAGGCTATAAGGGGGCAAGGGTGGAAGTGGGGTTGCTGGATTTGTGACTGACTATACTGTTAATTCCGGAGAAAGCAATGGCACCCCACTCCAGTACTCTTGCCTGGAAAATCCCATGGACGGAGGAGCCTGGAAGGCTGCAGTCCATGGGGTCGCTGAGGGTCGGACACAACTGAGCGACTGCACTTTCACTTTTCACTTTCATGCATTGGAGAAGGAAAGGGCAACCCACTCCAGTGTTCTTGCCTGGAGAATCCCAGGGACGGGGGAGCCTGGTGGACTGCCGTCCATGGGGTCGCACAGAGTTGGACACGACTGAAGCGACTTAGCAGCAGCAGCAGCATACTGTTAATTATCATTATTCACAGTAGTGATGGGCCCATAATGAGGCACCAAATACTGAATTAGTGACTCCTGAACCATTGCTCCTAGGTGAAACACACGCTAGGTTCCTGTGAGCCTCTGGTCACAACATTTTCATCAAAACATCAGTTTGTAACTTTGTTTTATGACTGTTTGAGTGAAAGAAAGTCATATTAAGTACACATTTTTCATGTATCTTATTAAATACACATTTTTGATACATTAATTTCAAATTCACTGCCAATGCTACTATAACTTATACGTGAATGAAACTTCTCTAACATTTTCTCTGTTAAGACATGCCATAAACTTCTTGTACTTAGGAACGTTACACAATCCTTCAGCACTATTCAGGTCCATTTTAAATAACAAAATCACCAAAAAGGAAAGTTCACAAAAATGCAAAATCCTTGACAGTGGACTACAGAAAAGATACTTTATTGTACAAGAACTAAAATAAGGTTGGCCTTAGCTGGGAACCTGAGTGTCAGGCAAGTCAGCTTTTCCCTACTCTGCCCATGTGTGCATATGACTGTGAAAGTGCGGCAAGTATTGATTTTAGGGTTGCACAAAAATTCTGCAAGTGAGTTCTCAAGTACTGAATTGTAAATAATGAGGCTCTACTAAAATATTTTGTTGAGGGACAATTTTGCACTTTGTCTCTACATGTCTTGTGATGCCTTTTGTCCTGGACTCTTTTCAAGGATATTTGTCTAGCAAATAGCCTTGGGATAGAGGCAGATTTTTTTTCCTGACTGAATAATAAGATGACGTCTCCATCTTGGGCAAAGTTTGGGCAGGTCAGTCCCTGTGCAAGATGCACTATGTGAGCAGGATCTCGCTGGGCTTTACTCTGCATTATCTCCAGCAGATCTGAGGGCAGGGAAAACTTGAAAAAATGAAGTGCACACTGCTTAGTCTGCCATGAACAAAGTTTTTCATTTCTGATCCAGGAGTCTCATGTTTTCCGTCAGCATTTCTGAAACCGTGACAGGGCTAACTTGATACTTGCAAGTAGTATAAAATCTCAGATCTCTCACAATTCTTGACATAATCATAATTTAAAATTTTGATTCTTAAAATATTTTTTAGAAACATTTGCTTACAAATTGAGGGGCAGGTGCATATTTATTGGCCCTTTCAAAAAAGAATATTTCTCCCATTGTGTGATAGTAACTGAAATAGTAAGTTATTTAGTCCACAGTAATTTATAGTGCACAAATATCGACCTGAGCTAAATAGAGTCTTACTTTCTACTCTCACTATAAAATTATAGAAAATGTTCTTTTTTTTCTGACTATACGCAATGCCTTGCAATATAAAAAACTTGTTTAGGTTACTACCTGTGTCTACTGGCAAGTCAAAATAACACCATATAAACATGGTTTCAGTTGAAGAAAAAATAAAGAATATTTCTCCCATTGTGTGATAGTAACTGAAATAGTAAGTTATTTAGTCCACAGTAATTTATAGTGCACAAATATCGACCTGAGCTAAATAGAGTCTTACTTTCTACTCTCACTATAAAATTATAGAAAATGTTCTTTTTTTTCTGACTATACGCAATGCCTTGCAATATAAAAAACTTGTTTAGGTTACTACCTGTGTCTACTGGCAAGTCAAAATAACACCATATAAACATGGTTTCAGTTGAAGAAAAAATAGTATAATTTGGGAAATAACTATAATTTTACATATATAGGAGCTATTTTGACTGAGATAGCTTTTAAACTGACATTAAAACACTGAGTAAACATAGTTAGAAATACAAGCATCCCCTGCTTGTCACATGAGAATACCTTTTGTTAGAAATAATTCATATGTATATGTTCCAAAATTCAAATTTAATTATTTCAGAGTCCTTGGTTTTTTTTTTTTGTTTACAAAGACCTGCAACTCTGGAGCATCAAAAAAGAATCACTGATACTATTTTTCAAACTATTATCATAATAATGCTACTATTATAAATGTAAAATAATGAATTATATATTTAGGCTATTTTTTTTTAGTAAATCAGAAACTCTGTTATGAAAAGGGGCCATTATAGCCTTCCTTGGACTGCAAGGAGATCCAACCAGTCAATCCTAAAAGAAATCAGTCCTGAGTATTCATTGGAAGGACTGATGCTGAAGCTGAATCTCCAATACTTTGACAACCTGATGCAAAGAACTGACTCATTGGAAAAGACCCTGATGCTGGGAAAAATTGAAGGCAGGAGGAGAAGAGGGTGACAGAAGATGAGATGGTTGGATGGCATCACCGACTCAATGGACATGAGTCTGAGCAAGCTCTGGGAGCTGGTGATGGACAGGGAGGCCTAGCATGCTGCATGCAGTCCATGGGGTCGCAAAGAGTAGGACATGACTGAGCGACTGAACTGACTGATAGCCTTCATCTAAAATCATATAGTAGCATCTTTGTCAGGTTTTGGTATTAGGGTGATGGTGGCCTCATAGAATGAGTTTGGAAGTTTACCTTCTTCTGCAATTTTCTGGAAGAGTTTGAGTAGGATTCTCAAGACAGCTTGAAAACACTCTTGCTACCTTTTCCCAATTAGCTTTCTCCTCTTGCTGATCCTGAGCAAGACTTTTGAGCTCTGCCTCTCTCACTATTAATTTATCTGCTTTGAAGAAATATTCACAGGAGCTTTCTTTAGGATCAGATCATACCCTACTGCAAAAAAGAAAGTCCCTGAAAACTTCAGGAGATTTTTTTCCCAGTTTATTCAATAAATACCTATTGAAGATCTATGGTGATGCAAGCACTGTTCTAGGTTCTGGGTACACAGCCATAAATAAAACAGACAATAATAATTCCTGCATATTTTGGGAAGGACTGTAATAAACAAAATATATATGTAATATTTAGCCTAGGTCAGAGGGTGGTAATGCCACAGACAACAATGAAACAGAGAAAGAGGATGGGGGGTACCAGGGTTGGGAGGGACAGGCTTCCAACTTTAAATAGATTGGTTGGTGATGGCTTCAATGGGAAGGTGGGCTTTTAGCAACGACCTAAAAGAGATGTGGGATTAATTCATACAGAACTCTGGAAAAAGAAGAGCTTTCTAGACAGAGGAGAGGTAAGTGCAGAGGTCATGAGGCAGGAAATGCCCTGTTCTATAAACAGCAAGGAAGCCTGAGTGGGTGATGCAGAATGAGCAATGGGGNGTAAGACCAGAAACTATAAAACTCCTAGAGGAGAACATAGGCAAAACACTCTCTGACATAAATCACAGCAGGATCCTCTATGACTCACCTCCCAGAATACTGGAAATAAAAGCAAAATTAAACAAATGGGACCTAATTAAAATTAAAAGCTTCTGCACAACAAAGGAAACTATAATCAAGGTGAAAAGACAACCTTCAGAATGGAAGAAAATAATAGCAAACGAAGCAACTAGCAACTAATCTCAAAAATATACAAGCAACTCCTGCAGCTCAGTTCCAGAAAAATAAACAACCCAATCAGAAAATGGGCCAAAGAACTAAATAGACATTTCTCCAAAGAAGACATACAGATGGCTGACAAACACATGAAAAGATGCTCAACATCACTCATATCAGAGAAATGCAAATCAAAACCACAATGAGGTACCATTTCACACCAGTCAGAATGGCTGTGATCCAAAAGTCTGCAAGCAATAAATGCTGGAGAGGGTGTGGAGAAAAGGGAACCCTCTTACACTGTTGGTGGGAATGCAAATTAGTACAGTCACTATGGAGAACAGTGTGGAGATTCCTTAAAAAGCTGGAAATAGAACTGCCTTATGACCCAGCAATCCCACTGCTGGGCATACACACTGAGGAAACCAGAATTGGAAGAGACACATGTACCCCAATGTTCATCGCAGCACTGTTTATAATAGCCAGGACATGGAAACAACCTAGATGTCCATCAGCAGATGAATGGATAAGAAAGCCATGGTACATATACACAATGGAGTATTACTCAGCCATTAAAAAGAATACATTTGAATCAGTTCTAATGAGGTGGATGAAACTGGAGCCAATTATACAGAGTGAAGTAAGCCAGAAAGAAAAACACCAATACAGTATACTAACGTATATACGTTGGACACAACTGAAGTGACTTAGCAGCAGCAGCAGCAGCAACACATATATATGGAATTTAGAAAGATGGTAGCAATAACCCTGTATGTGAGATAGCAAAAGAGACACAGATGTATAGAACAGTCTTTTGGACTCTGTGGGAGAGGGCGAGGGTGGGATGATTTGGGAGAATGGCATTGAACCATGTATAATAGCATATGTGAAATGAATCGCCAGTTCAGGTTTGATGCAGGATACAGGACACTTGGGGCTGTTGCACTGGGATGACCCAGAGGGATGGTATGGGGAGGGAGGAGGGAGGGAGGTTCAGGATTGGGAACACGTGTACACCCATGGTGGATACATGTTGAGGTATGGCAAAACCAATACAGTATTGTAACATAATTAGCCTCCAATTAAAATAAATAAATTTAAATTTAAAAAATTAAAAAAAAAATCATATAGTACAAAAGGGTCAAATCTCTTATCTTGATAAGTTTTTGAATTTGAGAACTAGTTTCAGCATCCTCAGTACTTAGCCTTTTTAACAGTTAAGTCTGATTTAAAAGAGATTGAGAAAGTAATAGAAATTCACACTGATGACTCAGCTATGTTTGGGTCTGCATACTGCCTATGAATCTTCATTACATCTTCTCTTCCTGATGTCTTAGTCAAGGCTGCCAATTATCTACTGTAAAGAAATTTATGACAAAATGCAAAATCTAAAAAGCTTAACAAATGGAATACAACCTTCTATCCATCACTCCTTTTGTAAGCCATGACATCAAATTAATATTTTCTCTTTCATTTCAGAAGTTTTTTTTGACAAACAATTTTAGTATGTATAACATTTTTAATTAAATATGATACCATAATATGATGACCATACCCCCAAATATACAGAAAAGATTATTAATGATCTGTGGATGTATATGTAATCTCTTTTTTTTTTTTTCAGCCTACACCCACAAGGGAGGAAGGTGTGATAATTTTGGACACAAGCAGTAGCCGCCATCTGGCTCAGCCCCACCCAAGATTGTAGGACCTCCAGTTTCTTTAATTCATCTTGGGACTCACCTGTGAAAGTTTTACATGGACTTCTATAGTTTCAGCAGCCATGTGGCCCCTTTCCTCCAGTTCTCTGATCCTTTGCACTTTTTTTTTTTTTTGGCCTGACTCTAAGGCCTTTGGACCTAGAGTTGGATAAATGTGTCTCCTCCACCCGGCTGTTGCTGCCAGAGTGCTGCCGAGGTTGCTGTGCTGGACTGTCTCTGCTATGAGCCTAGCTGCTGCTGTCGGATGGGGTTTGCCTTATGCCTGTCAGTGCCCCTGTCTTATTGAAGGCTCCAGTGCCCTAGGGTCTCCATAGAAGTGTAGAAAACACCTTATCTACTGTGTCATTCTCAGTTAACTGGCTGAAAACCTTTGTTAACATGTGCTCTTGAATTCTTGCACAAATTTTGGGTAAAAATAGTTATGAGTTGCTTTGCTCAGATTTCCTACTTGAAAAAATTCCCTGGAGGTTGAAAATGATGAAATATTAAAATTGTTCTTGGCCTCTTAGCAATGAGGACATTGCTACTGGGCTGGGACTATACATCCCTGATAAGAAATTCTTTTTTTATTTTTTTTTAAATATAAATTTATTCACCATCTACCTGGAGATAGCATCAGATTTCTCAGGTTAAGGGTTCAGTCTTACAAGACTGCCCCATATCCCTTCAGATGCCAACTGCAAGTCCAGGTTGTCACCTGTGCCTCTGATTAACTGAATTGGAGGTTCCAATAACTCCCCTCCCCTCCTTGGGTCTGATTAATTTGCCAGAGTAGCTGGCAGAACTCAGATAAATGGTTTACTTACTGGATCACCTTATTAGAAAAGGATATAACTCAGAAACAGTCAAATGGAAGAGGAACATAGGGCAAGGTATGGGGGAAGGTCATGAGATTCCTTGGTCTCTCCTGCATGTCACTCTCCCCAAATGTTCAGCAACTTGGAAGCCTTGTAATTTTGGGTTTTTAGGAAGGCTTTGTTTTGTAGGAATGATCATTTAATTGACCACTGGTAATTCATTCAACCACCAGCTTCTCTACTCTCCTCAGATATCAGTCCTCCAAACAAGTTTGTTCTCCTTGCACCCCCTCTATTCCCTCCCCATCAGTAGGTATAGTCCAAAAGTCACCTCATTAACATTATAAAAGTCACCTTCGTTGCTCTCATTACCTATGAAATTTTAAGATTCTTAGCAAATTTACCCCAGATGAAGACCAAATATATATTTCTCAATTAGAAATCATAATAGCAACTTAGAATCTGAATGCAATACAGATCTTCCCCATTTTATGATGGAGCTTTGTCCTGGTAAACACACATTAAGCTGAAAATATTTTAAGTAAAAAATGCATTTAATGCACCTAACTTACCAAACATCATAGTTTAATCTAGTACACCTTAAATGTGCTCAGAACACTTATATTAGCCTATAGATGGGAAAAATCATCTCACATAAAGCCTATTATATATCAAAGTGTTGAATATCTCATGTAATTTACTGAATTCTACACTGAAAATGAAAAATAGAATGGTTATATGATTACAGAATGTTTATAAGTATATTGAATTTTTGCTGTCATGAATGTATGGCTGACTGGGGGCTGTGGCTTGCTGCTGCTGCCCGGTATCTCAAGAGGGTATCACATTGCATACTGATAGCCTGTGTGTGTGTGTGAAGTCGCTTCAGTCGTGTCTGACTCTTTGCGACCCCATGGTCTGTAGCCTGCCAGGCTCCTCTGTCCATGGGATTTCTCAGGCAAGAATACTGGAGTGGGTTGCCATGCTCTCCTCCAGGGGCTCTTCCTGATGCAGGGATTAAACCTGTCTCTCCTGCATTGCAGGCAGATTCTTTCCCCACTAAACCACCTGGGAAGCCCAAGAAGATATAAAATCCAAAATTCCAAGTATGGTTTCTACTGAATGCACAATGCTTGCACTACTGTAAACTGAAAAATTGGTAAGTTGAACCAGCATGTTGGGGACCATCTGTATAACCTTGGTGGCCTATTTCACCAGCTTTCCAGACTAGTAATATAATAGAGTATTGTGGTTAAGATTACCGACTCTGGAGCCAGACTGTTGAGGTGTGAATACCAGTTTCATCACTTGCTTCTTGTATGATTTTGGGAAAGTCTTTGTAATCTCTAGTTTTTTCATCTGTAAAATAGGGGAGTTTTGAGGACAAAAATTACAACATATGTAAAGCTATTTGAATAGTGCCTGGCTATCATATGCCCTATTCAGGCTTCTGCTATTAAATGATTAAAGTGGTATTATTTCAATACTTTAATTTGTTTATTTAACACCACTTTAATAAACCACTGAAGTTCCCTATAACTTTATGCCCACTTCTGTTGATCCTGCTCCAGATTTGTCTGTGTATTTTTTTTATCTCGTTCTCCACTTCTGAAATCTTTGACTCATCAGCATGAACTGTCATATTTCAATTACCTACTAAATGACGGTGTTGGACTCAGTCCCATATGTTAGTTGAAAATACAGGCTTATTTCATGCTGTAAGAGTAATAAAAAATCATATTAAAAATTACCCTGAGCAATAAATCGCAAACATAAAGTGACGTGTTCTGCTCCCGAAAATCCCTATCACTGTTAGAGGAAGGTGAGAGCCATAACCTTTTGGTACAGTATCCCACTGGAAGTAGAAATGAATGGTCCATTTCAGCTCAATACTCATTCTGAAAACGATCCAGGTCACTGACTCGGTACAAATGAAGTTCCTCTCTGCTTCAACTCAATTACTAATGAGCATCCTGATTGCCCTCAAAAGTAAATTGGCAGCTGTATTAGGTTCTACAAGAAATCTGTATCTTAGGCAATCCAACTAGAGATTTCTGCCCTCAGTGTAGCTTCCAGATAGTCCCCCAAGGAGAGACTTAAGTAGAATACTTTGAATAAGAACTCTATCACAGGAAATAAACAAATAAGAACTGGTGTTCTAGATATGAGTTTTTTGAAGTTGGAGCAGAGCTGATTAAAATTGAGAAGTCAGATATTTTCCCCTAAATTTGTGCTTGAGCTTTTGAATGTATGGGTGAATCAACAAATGTGCCATATTTACTTCTATTTTGTTTTCATCCAGGAAAGACCCTATGGTAGAAGGCATTGCTATCCTACAAAATCAAACACTGCTATGATGGAATACTGAGAGTAGAGAAAATTTTTATGGTTTGGTGGGAACTCTTCATCCATAAGAGTGGTTCAAAGTCATTTGGTTGATCTACATTTAACATCAGCATTCATTAAATATCTGTAAATACATACAGCATCCTAAGTATATAATATACAATATTCTAAACAAGTTAAAGTATTATAATTACTACAAAGATAAATTGAAATGAGCTTCTATTAAGATATAAATAAGAAAGAAGTAGAAGCTCAAAATTATAAGGAAACTGTAAATAAAAGGGGTAAGAATATGAATAAAATATCACCTGAAGATAGGGCTAGCTAGCTAAAGAAGAATTTCTCATTTTTAAATAGGTGTTATTGTTATCATCTACATCCCTAGATGAAATGCAGACTTGTATACCCACCACAGGCTCACAGCACACTAATGACAATATACTGAACCTTTCTCCCCTAAAGCAGTAAAACATCTATGAGAAAAATGACACTTTTAAAACTACCTGAACAAAGAACTGATCATATGAACTTTTCTGAAGCAGTGAGAACTATAAAAAGGTCGAATAAAAATTGAACTTTTTAAGGGGTATTTTATTGAAATGACAGCTAGAATTAGTTGCCTCACCTTTTCACAGCTGTCCTTTTGGGTATGCTAATTATGAGTCAAATATGGGGAAGGAAATGAATGACTGGGAGTGCAGAATGCAGTGAGCAGTGTGTGAGTGAGTGTGTGTGTGTGAAGGAGGATGTATGAGTTTGTGGAAAATGTGATGTATATATGCAGATGAAGCATTTAATTTTGTACTGAGCAAATCTCATTTGATTTGACGAACTGATAAAAATATAAATTCTCTGTTTATTGGTGATCTACCTTAAAACTTCCACTGCATAATATCTACATACACTTTGCTTTATTCAATAAAGGCATTCTTGTATGTTGATGAACAGACTAAATTAGTTTTATTTCTAACAGATATAATCACTTGTAGCAGTTCTAAGCTGACATAAAGATTTTTCCAAATTAGTAACTGGGTTAATTAATGCAAACAAATTGCTTAATATATGTTAGCGGTTTTCCAAGTCTCCCAATGTTTACACTTCATGGCAGTTATTTTTAATATCTCCATAGATTGTGGAATAAAATTAAGATTGAACATATTTAGTTATTCAATGGAAAATGAATTCAAAATTTTTACAAAAAAACAGAATATATTTATCTCTAACACATTAATTAGGAAGAGAAACACTTTACTAAAATGACTACTGACTGCAGTAAACCTTTTTGTTTTCCCTCACAGAGAAATAATTGCTGTCTAGAAATGATTATTCTTATTATTAGAAACTAAAATAGATATTTTAACAAAATTGTTAGTGTTTGAATTTGCTAGATACAGTAAAGATATGTATTTAAAATATGATATATTCTGCATATTTTGAGTCAAGTCTTTTTTATTTTACAATCTCAAGACATTTTAATATTCTACATGGTATTCTTTTTTCTTGCTTTGTTATTATTGTTGTCGTTGTTCAATTGCTAAGTCGTGTTCGACTCTGTGTCCCGCGGGACTGTAGCATGCCAGGATTCCCTGTCTTTCACTATCTTCTGGAGTTTGCTCAAATTCATGTCCATTGAGCCGGTGATGCTATCTAACCATCTCTTCCTCTGCCACCCTCTTCTCCTTTTGCCTTCAATCTTTCCCAGCATCAGTGTCTTTTCCAGCGTGTTGGCTTTTACACTAGGTGGCCAAAGTACTGGAGCTTCAGCTTCAGGATAGGTCCTGTCAATGAGTATTCAGGGTTAATTTCCTTTGGGATTGATTGGTTTGATCTCCTTGCTGTCCAAGGGACTCTCCAGAGTCTTCTCCAGCACCACAATTTGAAAGTATCAAATTATTATTATTTTTTAAAACTGAAAGGCAGTTCATTTACAATGTGTTAGTTTTAGGTATCGGGGAAGGCAATGGCACCCCACCCCAGTACTCTTGCCTGGAAAATCCAATGGACGGAGGAGCCTGGTGGGCTGCAGTCCATGGGGTCGCTAACAGTCGGACAGACTGAGCGCTTTCACTTTCACTTTTCTCTTTGATGCACTGGAGAAGGAAAGGGCAACCCACTCCAGTGTTCCTGCCTGGAGAATCCCAGGGATGGGGGAGCCTGGTGGGCTGCCGTCTATGGGGTCACACAGAGTCGGACACGACTGAAGTGACTTAGCAGCAGCAGCNAGTGACTTCACTTTCACTTTTCTCTTTCATGCATTGGAGAAGGAAATGGCAACCCACTCCAGTATTCTTGCCTGGAGAATCCCAGGGATGGGGGAGCCTGGTGGGCTGCCGTCTATGGGGTCACACAGAGTCGGACACGACTGAAGTGACTTAGCAGCAGCAGCAGTTTTAGGTATACAACAAAGTGATTCAGTTATATATAGTATATAACTATTTTTTTCAGATTTTCTCCCCTTATAGGTTATTGCAAAATATTGAATATAGTTCCCTGTGCTATAAATAGGTACTTGTTGGTTATCTATTTTATATATAGTAGGGTGTATATGTTAATCCCAAACTCCTAATTTATCCCTTCTTGTTTTTCTCATTTGATAACACATGTTTGTTTTCTATATTGGTAGATATTCTTTTAAAAGAATACCTATTTATGAATAATAAAATTATGTTAATAAACATATTTTTCTAATTAAAATTTTTTCTGATTGTTGGTTATCTATTTTATATATAGTAGGGTGTATATGTTAATCCCAAACTCCTAATTTATCCCTTCTTGTTTTTCTCATTTGATAACACATGTTTGTTTTCTATATTGGTAGATATTCTTTTAAAAGAATACCTATTTATGAATAATAAAATTATGTTAATAAACATATTTTTCTAATTAAAATTTTTTCTGAATTAGTGTGTATTTCACCATAATCTTTTCTATGTATAAATCTAGAGTTATGTTACCGGTCAGATGGTCTGTGAAGAGTCAATACATACCAAAAAAACTTGTAAGAAGGCCAGGACAATGAATAACTGAGATGATGACAGAATAATTTAATCTGTCTAAAATTTTTAAAATGTGATTTTGACATTTAATTATAAGGATTTAAAAGAATTAAAAGAGCGCTTCTTCATTTCAGGGCTTTAAATAACATTCAAATGAAACAATTTCTTTAGAAGAGATTAGATATTATTTCTGGAATGGAGTAAGCAGGTAATTACCTAGCTCTTTCGGTTGTTTTTTGAGTGGGATTACAATTTCTTTTAATTTTGGGTTTCCAAGCTGTGGGTCTGTGAGATGGAAGTTTTCTACATCTACCATAATTTCTTGAATATTACTTTGGAAGAATATGTTAAGGAATATATGAACTGAGGCAAATTCATAAAGATATATAAATGTCCTAAAGAAAAGAGCAATACTTAGCTTTTTCTGTTTTCCTCATCTTTGGAAATAATTAAAATGCTTCAGACTTTTGTATTCTATTAATTCACTTTTAAAAAAAAGTTTTTTGATGTGGGCTGTTTTAAAAGTCTCTATTGAGTTCATTACAATATTGTTTATGTTCTACAGTTTGGGGTTTTTGGCCACAAGGCATGTGGTATCTTCGGAGAAGGCAATGGCACCCCACCCCAGTACTCTTGCCTGGAAAATCCCATGGATGGAGGAGCCTGGTAGGCTGCAGTCCATGGGGTCGCTAAGAGTCTGACACGACTGAGCGACTTCACTTTCCCTTTTCACTTTCACGCATTGGAGAAGGAAATGGCAACCCACTCCAGTGTTCTTGCCTGGAGAATCCCAGGGATGGCAGAGCCTGGTGGGCTGCAGTCCATGGGGTCGCACAGAGTGGGACATGACTGAAGCGACTTAGCAGCAGCAGCAGCAGCAGCAGGATGTCGTATCTTAGCTCCCTGACCAGGGATGGAACCTGCACTCCCTGCATTAGAAGGTGAAGTCAGCCACTGGATCACCAGCGAAGTCCCTAATTCACTTTTAGAAAGAATTTGATATACCAGTTACTGTGGCTTGCTTTTTATTTCATGCTTTATGCATGAAATAAACTTTCTTGAAACTTAAGAAATTCTTGAAACTTAAGAACACAGACACTGGTGTTCGTTGACTCTGAAACTGATTTCTGTGGTCCTTTGGCATGCAGTTCTGAAGTCTGCTTAAAGACGAAAGGTGCAATAAAGAGCAGGCAAATAGGACAGAGGTCTTCTGACGGGTGACACATTTAGTGACCTATCAAGAATAAAGCAGTAACGGGTCTGGAGTTCCGATTAGTTCCTTATAGCTTTCATTAACTTTATTTCTGGTTGGAGCATGTGTTTTTATTATGTCCTTTGTTATTCAGTAGTGCATTTCAAAGGCAACATCCATAAGTAGAGCTTATCTGAATCCATGATTACTGAAAAGAAGTATGTAATATCCAGTTATTTTCTGACACTGGGACAGTGAAATTTTCAACTGGGACCTTATCGTCTTCAAAAAAAATGTGTATTACATTTTTCTTCATGGGTTTTTGAACTCTATATGCCTATTTTATACTGCTACATTTTGCTGGCCTTTTAAAGCATCCATTTATATGCATTTATTCTATTTTTATTCTCTTGTATCCATTGTTTTATCAGGCGGTTTCAATATTCTGGGACTACATACGCCTTTCCCCTTACTCAGGCACTGTATTCTGTAATAACAGCAATCAAGGCAGTTCATTCTGATAAATGTGTGTCAGAAAAAGCCTGCTGTGACTTTGAAATATTGAAAGTGACTGATAACATAATGTGTGAAGCAGAATAAATGCATACAAATGGAAGTTTTAGCCTAGCAGTCAAAAATGAACTAAATACAGTGTCAGAAGTGGGCCCTGAAAGCTCTGCATGCCATTGGTTACAATGGCAAATTACTAAATGCACTTTGCAAAGTGTTTTACGAATAAAGCAGGGGCCAGAGTTTTATCATTTCTCTGTGCTTAGGCTTCCGCAGGAAGCACAAAGTGATGTTCCTTTGAAAACCTTCTGGTTTGGGAAGTCACAGAGTGTTGAAAAAGAAGATAAAGCACTAAGGGGCAGTTGGGAAATACGATGAGAGAGAGAAGATGTGAACACTGAACAGAGGACGTGGAAAGGTTGGCTACTGGACAGACAGACACGTGGGCTACAATAAACCCACTTATTAAGAAACACCTGGGAAATAAAAGAAAATAAGCCTTGACTGACAATTTGCTAAAACCTGTCCTTATTTTTAAAAGCTTACTGACATTTAAAATGGAGCACTTGGAAGAAAGGGATAATAAAAATAAATCCTTCTAATATTTGAACATCGCATAGATGGCAAATAAAGTTTTCACGTGTGTAAGACTCCCTGACTTTACATTATTTCTTGTCAACTCTTGTTTGCCTTTGTGCAAAGCTCCTAATAAAATGAGACACATCGATTTCATCTAGGCTTCAGCAGGGACTGGACTCTGTTCCAAGAGATGAGCCACATCTTTTTGCACTTAAAGGTACGTTGTTTGGAGAGAGCTCAACTAAGTGGTCAAATAGTGAGGAAAATCCCCAAACCCAAAGCCTCTCTCTCTTTTCCTCTATTTCCCATTTTCTGCTCCCTTCCCTTCCACTTCCTTTTCTTAGCTCTAACTATATTTAGAAGGTAGTTTATTCTTCCCCAGGGATGTCAAGGCTATCGGTACACATCAAGAGGGTTCGTGAGTCTTCCACTGGCAATTTTCACACATACAGAATAGAACGCTTGCAGGCAGTGTTATAAATAGAGGTATTCTAGAATTTGCCTCAGTCCCTGCTCTTTTTCAAAAGTGTGGATGAATTTAGTGTCCACAGAACCCAGAGTTCAAGAGTCCAAGCCTGAGATACACTGGTGTTGGCAGGTGCCTTAGGAGATGTTGCCAAATATATTAATTCATAAAAATGGAATTTGCCTTCTCTGCCAGTAGAAATGTGGCTGCTTTGTGAAGGCTAACCACAGGGGTGGAAATGCGATGGTGTGGGGGAGGCTTAGAGATCATTCTAGCACCTCTGTCCTTGTGCTTTGTCTGAGAGCCATTTCTTTGTTTGTTTGCTTGTTCCACATTGTTCTTTCATGTCTCAAGATTACTTTTCTCTCCATTTCAATGTAACAACTCTGATTTGGATGACTGCAGGAACTTTCAGATTGGTCTCCCAGCTGCTAAAGTCTACTTCCAGATAATCAATAATCAACACTGCAGCAGAGAAGCTTTTATAAAATGTAAGCTTTTTATATCTAATCTCATGTAAAAGGACCGCACCCTCAGGATGGAGTCTGAACTTTTTGACCAGGACTTGGTGAAGGAGGCAGAGGTTTCTTCCCCTGACCCCCATGTACCTCCCTAGGTTCACTTGCTGCCATCCTCTCAGTCATGATCAGTCCACAGGGGACCTCTTCCTCCTGTTCTTTCAGTTGTATAGTATGTACTTTACTTCAGCAACTGTATTAATCTGCTAGGGCTTCCACAACAAAGTACCAAAGACTGGGGTCTTAAAGAACAGAAATTCCTTTTCTTGTAGTTCTGCATGCTAGAAGTCCCGGATCAAGGAGTCTGCAAGGTTAATTCTTCTGAGGCCTCTCTCCTTGGCTGGTGGATGGGTTCTCTGCTGCCTCTTTCTGTAGTTTTTCCTGTATGTGTTGAGTCCAAATCGCCTCCTCTTATGAGGACATTGATCAGACTGCATCACACGTGCCCTGGTGGCTTCACTTAACCTTAATTACCTCTTTAAAGACCTTATCTTCAAATGCAGTCACATTGTGAGGTACTGGGGATTAGAGCCAAAAGAAAGGAATTTTAGGAAGACACAGTTCAGCCCATAATATCAACTGACGTCAACTGCTCTTTAAATTGTTCAGCATCAGCTTCCCTAGGAAGCCTTCCTGATCCTTTTCACCAGAGTTCTTTATCTATTGCTTGTGTTCTCAGAACACAAATCAGACAGAACAGAAAATACTCCTTTCGCGGGTTTATCTTTCCTGCTCGAGAATAAGTGGCTTGGAGCCTGGGACTGTGTCTAGTTCACAGCTGTAGATCCACTGCCCTGTGTACTGTCTGGCACACGGCAAGTGGTCAAAAAATACTTGTCAAGTGGGACCTAGCATTGCTAGTTTGTGTTCTTCTAATTTCAAGTCAATTTACATTAACCTGAAACATATTAGGCCACATACCATATATGGCTGATTTCACTGATTTCGGTATGAATTGCCCTTTTAGTTCAATTTTAATTTTTATTGCATTTTAAGTTTATCTTTCATATTGGCCCTGTGGTGTGACTGCATCAAAACAGGCTTACAAACAGGAAATTGAGGTAATACAAGGTCCTTCATTCCATGTTCTGCCTAACAGCCATTGCATGGATTTCAAAAGTGTAAACATACAGAAGAAAGGAAAGCTTAGGAATTCAAAACTGCTCTTAACCAC
Source organism: Oreotragus oreotragus (assembly GCA_006410675.1). Taxonomy (NCBI): domain Eukaryota; kingdom Metazoa; phylum Chordata; class Mammalia; order Artiodactyla; family Bovidae; genus Oreotragus; species Oreotragus oreotragus. Next base: position 36,400 of record SJYX01005307.1, read on the forward strand.
GTGTTTCACTGTGGAGCCTCTCTGCTGTGTACAGCATAAGCTCCATCAAGTGACCGAGTTCCTTTGGAAATCTTCCTGAGCAATTCCACAGTTCTGAATTTTAAATCCTGTATTATCAAAAGAATGACTCCCTGGTGCTCCCTGCAAAACTATTGGTGTACACAAGGTCATTTTTGGTGGAGAAGAAAAGGAATATTCTAACCTGTGGGAGTGCATCAGTTGGTTGCTGACTGAGTTAAGATGAATTTTCAATGTTGGCAAAGGATGTGAGAAACTCTGAAGGTGGTATGCAATGGCTCATTTTTTCCATCTTTCCTGAAGGGATTTCTCTACTATCTTTTGTGAGATTATGCAGAATCTGTATCCTAGAGGTAGCCGGTTTTCAGAGAAATGATTTTACAGATGGTGGTTACAATGGCTACTTGAGACATCAAATGTTCACCTTCCATCTGAGTAAGACAGAGTCTGATCATTTTGTATTCAGTAAGCTGGCTCAACATGTCTTTGTTTCAGGACGGAATTTTTTCTGCAGTGTGTTTATGAAAGGTTTCAAGGAACAACTCCTTTTATGAGAGGTTTCAAGGAACAAATTCTTTTAAAGCTTTGTTTGTTATTCCTTTAATTTTAATCAGTGATAATGAAAAGAGCTTTGCTTGAAGATTTTAAAAAAGCTTCTCTTTGAACAAGCCATTTTTCTCATTTATTTTTTTTTACATTTTTCTCCATATACTGAAGGTCAAAAAGTTCTTAGATTTAAAGTAGGACATAGAATTCTGTGTAAAACATCCCAAAGGACTTTTTTTTTTAAAGGTAAGAAATGTGAAAGCAGTGTCAGCAGCATCAGCTTAGAAACTCCTGTTTCGCACAGAACTATGAAATAATACTGAGTTTTTAAAGCACCGAGTTGTTTTAAAAAAAGAAATAAGACTGGAATGGAGACCTTGTACAGCAAGTTGCTTACATACTAATCATTTTTTTTTTTTTTTAATCTCTCTTCCCCACCTTCACTCCTCCTCCACAGTCATTTTGAGTAAGGGATATGTAATTCCAAGACTTACAGACTTCACAAAAAACTATTTGGGGAATTTGACTAAGGTTGCTTCATTTCTAAGTGAGGATATTAAAAGAAATCTACACTCGTTTCCTAAATGATAGGATATATAATTCTCCAAATATAAGATGGCTATAGTCTCAGAACAAAAGACAATTCTTTAAACTTAATTCCTCAAGTTAACATCTGTCTACTTTGCCCCCTTTACCCGCTCACCTTGAGATGGGCTGGTAAACATCTATTCAGAGCTAGTATCTGTTGAAGGAAAGGCAATGGAAATTGAAAAAAGTGACTAGATTTCACCTTATGAATAGGCCATTGAAACTGAGGTGGGAAGTTGAGTAGGAGTTAAATGGAGAGGAAGTGAGAGCAACAATGAAGGCCTGGGGAAGAGGCAAGCACCAGGATTAGACCTGTACCTTGGGTTACAGGTGCTGGCAAAGAGTGGGTGGTACAGGATGAGCTGGGAGAGGCTGGAAGAAGCTAGACAAGAAGAACTTTATGGGGTCCTTTGCATCTCTTCCATTTACATAGTGACTGATTCAAAGCTTACACATCTACTTTGCCTTCAGAAATCTCAAAGTTTTGGAGTTAGATTAGGATTTTAGGGGCAGAAGAAAGTACACAAGGGTGATAGTAGGAAAATCTGGAATTTTCTGTCATTCAAAGTCTGCCAGAATATAGCTATATGACCATGGCCCATTTATCTCTCATCTAAGGAATTTTCTTTCTTTACAATGACCTTGATAAAGATGGTTGTGAAATAGATAAAAAATTACAACTCTTACTTAGTTTCAAGAGTATATGGTTAAGTGATTTTATGTTAACAAGGGATCTGTGTACTTTATGATGTCATGGAGAGGGAAAACACTAAGAATATAGCTTTGGAGATACAGTAGCGAACTTGTTTTTCTTCTATAAGCAAAAAAGATCTTATTAGTAAAATTTTTTCACCCTGCATGAAAACTGGATAAAATTTAGTGACTACAAGAGACAGAGTTTCTACTTTCAAGGAGCTAATTTTGGTAGTAAAAGAAAAAGATATTTTATTGGGATAAAGATAATGGCTAATTAGGAGAAATTGGCCAATTAGGTGAAAATCTGGAAGACTTCTATCTAATACACCTGTTAATACTGTTTTATTGAGTCCTTGCAGGCAAAGCACTATTCAAAATAGTGGATCAAGTTATAGAGAAAGCAATTGATTAATAACAAAGATTCTAAAGAGACAAAAGGAATGACCATCACAAAGGGATCTGAAAAATTGTATGATATGATCAATATAGCAGTTGAAAAGTGCTGTTGAATGTTTAGGAAGAGCTCATGGCTGATGAGGCGGACAAAAATAAATAAGTGGAATTGAGGAAGACGTGCAAAAGACATTATAACTCTAACTGGTTAGCTTGCTATACAATTTATGTTTATAGATGCACCACTAAAGTATTTTTCCTTTATGTTCTCCAAGCCTAAATTGTTTAACCTATAAAAAAGGTACAATAATCCTTCCTTCAATGAAGTTTTACAATAATTAAATGAGATAACATAGATTGTAAGTAATCTGTACTTTTCCTGGTGGCTCAGTTGTAAAGAATCCGCCTGCCAACACAGAAGACTCAAGTTGGATTCCTGGATCAGGAAGATTCCCTGGAGTAGGAAATGGCAACCCACTCTAGTATTCTTGCCTGGAGAATCCCATGGACAGAGTCCATGGGGTCACAAGAGTCAGACATGACTGAAGCAACTTAGCATGCATGCATGCACAGATGATATCATGGCTCTTTCTGTTTAAGGGCATGACCTCAGGAGCCAGGGTTCAAATCCCACTTCAGGAGTTTATTAACTATATCTTGAGCAGTTTACTTAATGTTTTTACATGTCGGTTTCCTTCACTATAAAATAGGATGATAACAATATCTCTCTCTCGTGATTTTGTGAAGATTAAAGGAGTCTCTGGGAAACTTTCAGAAGAATGACTAACTTGAAACAGATGTGTAATAAATGCTAGCATTATTATGCATATTTATCACTCTCCTTTGTTCCTTATATTCTCCAGTATCTATTAATTCTTCTTTCAGATTTGTTGTAAGGGATGTTATAGTTGATTCTCCAGTATCTCTTCCACTCTGTTATATTTAAGCTATGAGTATATGTTCTCCAGGGGATCTGCTCATTTCAGGGGTAAATATCTGACCTGCTGCTGCTGCTAAGTCACTTCAGTCGTGTCCGACTCTGTGTGACCCCATAGACGGCAGCCCACCAGGCTCCCCCATCCCTGGGATTCTCCAGGCAAGAATACTGGAGTGGGTTGCCATTTCCTTCTCCAATGCATGAAAGAGAAAAGTGAAAGTGAAGTCGCTCAGTCTGTCCGACTGTTAGCGACCCCATGGCCTGCAGCCCACCAGGCTACTCCGTCCATTGGATTTTCCAGGCAAGAGTACTGGGGTGGGGTGCCATTGCCTTCCTCAATATCTGACCTAGGATGAACTAATTGAGCAGAAGGGTCAGATTTGTATTTGTGCTTGAGAAGAGAGATTACACACGCTTTTCTCAGTGGAAACAGGGAAACACATTGGCCCTATTGGTATTGTAAGCAGCTTTTTATCACAAGGCAGGGGAGCCTGAGGACAGTCCCATCTCACTCTACCAAGGATGGAGAGTGAAATGGGTAGAAAGATGGGTAGAAAGAACTTTGGTCCTTGAAAACACTATCCTTGTGAATCAACCATGTGTGAAGATATCTGCTCCTAGATGTGATAAATTTGCTATGTGAGATATAGCTATGTGAGATACATTTCTTTCCTTGAGAAATTATAACTTGGAGTTTATATAAGTAAATCACTTTCTATTCTTATTTCTAGATTTTAGGATCTTTATAAAAGATGCCTATCTTTTTCTGCTTCTATTCTTTTCCCACCCATTTCAGTAGATATCACAAATCATTTAAGCATCTTTTCCTAATTACTACTGAGGTAATCTCTGAAATCATCAAACCCTCATAACTAGCACCTTATACCTATTTAACTGTAATTCTTATTTTTTGTCTTCTTTCCTACATTTCACATTTATATATCTAAGATTCAGTCTAATGAAGTCAAGCTTACCAAATCCAAGGCAAAAGTCTTAATTCTCCCAGCTTTTAATTTAGGTTTGGTTCATGCTTGACCAACTCAGTTAATGGTACCACCATCAGAAAAGAAAGTTATATTGATTCCTCTTTGCCTCCCCCATCACATTCATACCATTTGCCAGGCTTATGAGTTTATAGTTATGGCAGACTGGAACCTATCACTTTTCCCAATCTCAGGTAACCTACCCTAGACTGATCCACTGTCATTTATCTCCTGGGCTGTCTGCATTGGTGCTTCACAGGCAAATTTGGCCTTGGAATGCAGAATGAAGCAGGGCAAAGACTAATAGAGTTTTGCCAAGAAAATGCACTGGTCATAGCAAACACCCTCTTCCAGCAACACAAGAGAAGACTCTACACATGGACATCACCAGATGGTCAACACCAAAATCAGATTGATTATATTCTTTGCAGCCAAAGATGGAGAAGCTCTATACAGTCAACAAAAACAAGACCAGGAGCTGACTGTGGCTCAGATCATGAACTCCTTATTTCCAAATTCAGGCTTAAATTGAAGAAAGTAGGGAAAACCGCTAGACCATTCAGGTATGACCTAAATCAAATCCCTTATGATTATACAGTGGAAGTGAGAAATAGATTTAAGGG